>CANXYC012514178.1:0-31817 GCA_948193065.1 Aleurites moluccanus | reverse complement strand
ATATATACTTGATAAATTAATAATCTCTATTATATAATTATTTTATATGGTACTAATTTGGGATAGTGGGTTAAATTAATAATTTTGATAAATCAATGAGATAATATTTTTCTAAAAATTTATGCATAATTATGATCCAATTCATATTATGAATTAATAATTTATTATTAATAATTTACTAACATTGTATATATAATAAATTATAATATTTTATCGAAATAACTAAGGGATAACAAAATTAAGAAGAATGTAGCTTTTTGTCCTAATTACCGCCTCTTTCTTTTTATCTCTCTTATCTTCTTTTTACCCTATTTATATTTATTTTTAAATAAAACTTTGATGTTAGATATAATTTTCTTTATTTATATTTATATTTATTTTATTTGTGTGTTTTTTATTTGTAAAAGTTGGAATTTTTTTTTTTTTTTTAGAGGTTTGTTTGTTTATCCAATATGGGGAAGAACTTTCGTCTAGTTTTCAACGATCGAATTTATCAAACGACTTGACGTCAATTTCGAATAGAGCGTGTTTCCCGCCGATTTATCAATTATAATTGTTGGACTGAATATTATTACTCTAGTAACTTGGTCAATGAAATTTATGGATAAAATTAATTTTATATTCATATTGATTGTAATTTTTTCAATTACTTTTCTTGATATATTTTTTTTTCATGAATGAAAACTCATTTTTATAAAAAAAATATACTTTATCAAAATATAAATCTATTGTTATTAATTTTTATAGAAATAAAAATCTAATTAGTTCTAATTTCTAATTTTTCTTATTACATTTATAATTTATTTAATTCATATTCAATTGATAATATATATTTTTATTTCATTTTAATTAATTAATTCATTTAAATCATGTTGAATTGATTATAAAATTGGTAAAATACAATAAATTTTTATTTGATTAAATATTATTTGTTGAATTGCAAATACTATCATTGGATTAATAAATTATTAATTTATCAATTAATTAATATAATTTTCTAATCCCAACATTATTAATTTATAGAGGTTTTACTATATATTTATATATATAACAATAAAACCACGTAGGTTGAGCAATGTAAGATGTCACATTGAAAAATATAATTAAGTAATAAATTATAATGTTAATTTTATACTTAAGCTATATAACGACCTAATAAGACTTATTGTTCTTGTTTTTCAATTCCATCTACAAAAATAGAAAAGGAGTACTAAGGATGTTTTTCTTTTTCTTCGTCAATAATGTCTAAACCTATCGAATTAAGGTATTGTAATGTAATGTGGTAGGTTATGAGTTTAATTGAATATACAAAATTATCCTCATAATTATTTTCCTTAATCCTTATATTTATTCAAATTAATTTTTTATCATCTTAAGGTAATTATCTATGCTTCCGGCTGCTTTTTAGTTGTTTGTTTGTTTCTTCTAATTTTAGCTAATGATGTGACATAAATTCCTTGATTAACTTGCATTTATTTGGAAGCCTTCAACATAAAATAAAGATGATTATTTTTTTTATGTTGAATTAAAAATAACTCAAATTTAATAAGATTTTTTTTTTGTCCCACTTAATCTATAATTTTATTTATATTATTTCAAACTAATAATCTTATATATAAAATTAATTTTAGTTTAATTTAATGATATTTTTCCTACTTAATTAATATTATATATACTGAAATCATTTGTAAGTTTAAATTATAAAATCGCAAATTTGAATATCAAACAGAGCTAAATCAATATCATTATTTTAATTAATTAAAATAAATTATTTAAAATTTAATTATATTTAATCTTTTAAAATATTCATAGATTATAATAAAGTGTTATTTTTTTTAAAAAAATTACTTAGGTGAATTGTTTTTAACCCATAATAAAATTAAAATCTCTTGTCCTCCAACTTGATATCATGGGATCGAAGAAATTAAGCTTATATCCAAAAAAAATCCTTGATGGCCATAAGCTGCCGAAGACCAAATTAGAACAGTGATAATTAATTAAGCTGATTTCATAAATGAATAATATTGTTGGGTTCACACTTCACTGCTCCACCAACCCTACACCATAAGTAAATTTCAGACCATATGAGACAAATTCATAGGCATTTCTATATCATGAAATGATAAATACTATATGCTCATTATACTAACCGGCCACAACATTTTATTGCATAAGCAAAACTAATTTCCATTGTTGGAACAATTGTTAATTATGGGGAAATTCAAATCTTAATTTGCTAGACTAATATTTAAATCATGCCGTTAAAACTATTTTTTTTTTAATATTAATAACAATTAGCAACATCAGTCCTCGATATTGTTTGAAATTATGTAATTAATTTTGTTTAATATTGTTATATATATTTAATAATATTATTAATATACTATTAATATATGTTGATATTTAATAATACTATCAACATGTTATATCTGTATGTGGTTGTAATTAATTGTTAATTGTTAATAGTATGTATCAAATCATATTAAATTAACACTGTTAATTTTTGTTTTTTTTTTGTGATATATCTGTTTTTTATACATTAGATTTTTTTTAAAAAAAAAATTTAATGACTATTTTTATATTTTTTTTGTAATATATAAAGACTATTAATTAAAAAAACAACTATAATATATTTAAATATATTAGAAAAATACTTATATAACTAAATTTTTTTAATTGGTAAATCAATAATTCGAGAGAGAGGATTGTTAACATTTTTTTTTTTTTACAATATTTGAATTTTTTAGCCTAATTTTATGAAGTGGTGAACACATAGATAGGTAACATAGAAAAATATCTCTATTATTGTCATTGTAATAGTTATTTTTAATTTCAATATTTTTTGTATTTAATTAATTTGTAAGAATTGCTACTACCTTTTTCTGTCCCACTTTGTGATAAAGCAAAAGCAGAGAAAAAGCAAGAAAGAAAAAGAAAAACATTAAAAAAAAAAAAAGCAAGAAAGTGAAGTTAAAAAAAAAAAAAAAAGAAGCAAAGCAATAAAGAAAGAAAGGGGAGAAGTGAGAGAGACAGAGAGAAAAGAAAAACAAAGGTTCCCTCTCTCAAAAAACCTCCATGATTTAAATTCTCTCAACAACAACACTTTGGTTTCCTCTATTTAATCCAGACTAGGAAGTCCCCTCAAAACTTTTCTACAAAGACTCTGTTTGGGAGCTTCAAGAAAAGAAAAGAAAAGAAAAAGAGAGTGAATTATTATTCAAGAGATCATAACAAAAGTGAAAACAAATTCTTCATTTTCTTGATTTATTGATCAAAAAAAAAGTAACATCTTCATCATGAATCGAGGTGTTTTGCAAAGCTCACCGCCGGTGCAACAAATAATGGCCGGAAACCCTAACTGGTGGAATATCAATAACATGAGGCCTCCATTAACTCACCAACAAACCTCTCCTTTTATGCCTCCTTCTCTTTTCCCTCACCACGCACCTTCTTCTAATTCTTCATTATCTATTCCTTCTTGGCATGATAATCAAGATCAACTTCCTGAATCTTGGAGCCAACTTCTCATGTAATAAATCTCTCTTTCTGGGGTACCTGTGGTTTATTTTTTTTCTCCTTTAAGATAAATATTTCAAAACTCCTGTATTACAAGACAAATACTCAACTATTGGGTTATTAATCCAATAATACTTTCTGTATAGATCTTTGAAGCTTTTTCATGTTATGAATAATATTGAAATTTTATATGGGTTTGTTATGGATTTTTTCTAGGGGTGGATTGGTGGATGAAGATAAGGGAAATATGAGCCATTTTCAATGTAGGAAGTTGGAGAATTGGGAGGAGCAAATGTTACATCATCAAGCTTCAAGTGGGTCTGGTGTTGCAGATGTGAAGCAAGAAAACTCAGCAAGTAGCTATGTCTATGGACATGAAAGTGAAGATTTCCAAATAGCAAAACCTAGTTGGTCACAAATGATTCCTCCAGCTA
This sequence comes from Aleurites moluccanus, assembly GCA_948193065.1. NCBI lineage: Eukaryota > Viridiplantae > Streptophyta > Magnoliopsida > Malpighiales > Euphorbiaceae > Aleurites > Aleurites moluccanus. The sequence goes on along the minus strand of CANXYC012514178.1, from coordinate 27,867 downwards.
CTTCTTCCCCTAAGTCCTCTTGTGTTACAAGTTTCAGTAGTAACATGTTGGATTTTTCAACCGAAAAAGGAGATGCTTGCAGGCATCCACCACCAGATCGATCCTCTGAGGTAATTAGACAAAGTGATTTAAGAGAGTTTCAGATGAGAGATTGCAAGTTTGAATTTCACTCGGAGTCTAATTAACATTATAAAAGAAAAAGGTTTAAGAGAATTTATTATTTATATTTTCCATAAAACTTTCTCAATACAGCTACACGTTATATTTATGATGTGCTCCAAAATTTTATTGCCAAAGTTAATCTTTAATTCCTAACTACATGATAATGGCAATATATAGTTCTGATCTTGAAAAGTGAAATTTAAGGAGCCTTCTAAAACTTCCATAAATTGAATATACTATGCTTAGGCTATTGATTTTAACTAATAAATATCAGACATATTATCAAAGCTGTTCAATCAAACTTGTTAATTAATTATAACTTGTCCTAATTTTTTCTTTTCATATTTTAGTGTAACAGCACTGCAACTGGTGGGGCACTTAAGAAAGCTAGGGTTCAGCCTTCTTCAACCCAAACTGCCTTTAAGGTAATGTAATGTAATTAATAAAGGATTAATAATAATAATAATAATATTCTTTTTTTGCACAAAATACATATATACATCCTCACAAACACATGCATACAACATATGCACAAACACTCACAAACATTCTTGGGGTGGTGACTGTTGTCTTTCTTGATTGTCCATTTCTTGAAACATGCTGATTCTTTTAATTTACGCTTTTATTTTGTCTAAAAATTTCCAAAGTCAATTTTTTTTTGTTTTCACCAGGTAAGGAAGGAGAAATTAGGAGATAGAATCACTGCACTTCACCAGCTAGTTTCTCCATTTGGAAAGGTAATTAATTAATTAGGCTTTCACTGATACCCTTTTTTTTTTTTTGGAAGAATTTTTCCAAGGAAACAAAAAAGTTCCTTGAATTTCATTTAAATTTGTTTTTGGAACTAGGTTTTTTTTTTTTTTTTTTTCGAAGGCTGATTATATAAAAAGTAGTATATAAAGAAGACATGAAAATATGACTTTGGATGTTTGTGGTGTGGTATTTTTCTCTTTTTTTGCAGACTGACACAGCCTCTGTCTTGTTAGAAGCTATAGGGTACATCAGATTCCTTCAGAGCCAAATTGAGGTGTTGTTTCTTTCTTCCTTTATTTTTGCAAACAACCATGTAATGTTATTGTAATGTAATACAACATGTACATGTACTAGTCTTTATTAGTCATCCCTCACCCTCACTGTTAAAAGTTTCATTTCACAATCTTCCATTAACATTCTTTTAGTTATTCAACTCCTCTTAAAACATTTTTTTATAATTTTATGACTATATAAAAAAAATATATTCATGAGTTATGATCCCCCTTGAATATTGCAGGCTCTTAGCTTACCGTACTTGGGCAGTGGATCCTCAAATATCAGGCAACAACAATCTGTAAGGAACTCAATTTAATTATAATATTAATATACAAAATCCAATTCTTTCTCAATTCCCGAAACAGAACAAAATTAATTTCTCTCTCTCTCTTGTGCATGTGAATTTGTGTTTGCATGTGCATGAGAATATATATATATATATATTTATGAATTATTTGGGCATTAATTGATTAATGATTGTAATAATTTCTGGGTATTAGGTTCAAGGAGAAAGGAATAGTAGTATATTTCCTGAAGACCCTGGTCAGGTATATATGCTTTATTGGATCCATTACCATTTACCTCTATGACTCCATCCTTAAAAAGGGATTTTGGGGATCTTTGAATTTCAAAATTAAAAGCTTATTGCTATACCTAATAAGAGTTTACTCTGATTTTTTTTTTAATTAGCTAAAAAGAATGTGCTAAAAGAACAATGTTTTCAGCTTTATGGATTATTAAAGGCTGTCTTTATTTATTTATTTATATAGTTTGAATTTCAAATTTTTTGAATATTTATTCAAAATAAAGAGAAATGCTAACTTTTACATATATAATGTTTGTTTCTATGACTAGTTGTTGAATGATAATTGCATAAAGAAGAAAGGAGCTTCTGATCAACAGGTACTTATTGACTAAATAAAATAAAATAAAATAAAAAACTCCACTTTTTTTTTTTTCTGCTTTTTGAACTTGTCTTTATAATTTATTATACAACTATTTACATTACTTTTAAATTAAGCTTAATTACAAAAGTAATTATTCAGAATTAATTAATCTTGAAATCCCATCATCACTAATTTTAAAATTAATTTCATTCGTCTACAATTATTTGACAGGACTATAATGAAGAACCTAAAAAGGATTTGAGGAGTAGAGGGCTGTGTCTGGTTCCAGTGTCATGCACTTTGCAAGTCGGAAGCGATAACGGAGCAGACTATTGGGCTCCTGCTCTCGGAGGAGGATTCCGATAGAAAGCAATATTCCGGTTGATCAATGGCAGCACACATATACAAAACAAGAGCTTCATAAATTGATATAACATCATGAGCAGTCACTCTGCTAAAATCTAAGGCTGATTGCTCATGATGCTATACAATCTAGCTAGCTATATATCATGTGTTTTGGACTTTGCAAGTCCTTAATTATTAATACTTCCTCTAATTTAAGATTAAACTTAATTATCTATGTTCTTTCCTTAATTTAGCTATGGCTAGCTAGTAATATGTCTCTTTAATTTCATGTATATGCAGTTCAGTCAAGTATGAATGTATGATTAATCATTTTAATGCTGCTCTATAGTAACCAGCATTTCTTTAATTATTTGAGCATTAATTTTAGATATTCTACTTGATTTCCACGTCTCCTCCGTTTTTTTTATATCGTTTTAAAAATTAATCCATTTACATTTTTAATTATTATTTTAAATTTTCAAAATAATATTTATCTATTTTTTTTCTATTTTATTCTTATAATATTTAATTAGAATATAATAATTTAATTTAATATAAAGTTAAATAAGTTATTTTTAATCTAATTAATAAGTGTTTAATATGTGTGCAAAATTTTAAATGACAGATAAAAAAAAAAGAGGGAGTATTTTCTTATTAGATGATCAAGACAATTAACTTCATTAATTAATTGTAATCACATAAACTATTAAGGAATCGCAATAATTAGCCCAGTAGATAATTGGATTATTTTTTAAAATAACTTATCTTATTACAAATTTTGAAGAGTTTTCCCTTTTATATCTCAATGTATGAACTATTGGTTCAATGATTTGTATTGTATTTATATGTTTAGTTTATAATTAAAGAGACTAGAAAAACTCCAACTCTATATCTTATTCAAATTGAGATATATACTTCCAAGCTAAACATGTGAATGCATTATTTTGTTATATGTGAATGAGCTTATTGTTTTTGAGACTAAAGAATTAATTTTTTTTTTTCCTTTTGTGAATACGACATTGAAGAATTAAATATAATTAATATCACGAGACATTAATTTTTTTTTTAACTACATGTATTACATCCCATCATACGATTGATAAGAATAAATTTTGTTTCAGCATGAGACATTATTTAACAAAAAATGTGATGAAAAGTACCCTTTTATATGTTCTATAATTTCTGTAAGTTAGACTTTTTTAGAATATAGGCAAAACCAGAAATTTCTTTTGTGTCTTATATAAGTTTTAAGTCCCGTGAATAAAAAAGCTTTCCTAGCCACCTCTAGCTACTCCAATAAGTCAGATCTAAAACCATTTGGAAAAGTAAAATCATAATAATTCTTATAAAATATTTATCTGTTTTAAAAATAAGATCCTTTTTTTTTTTGAGAAAAATTTAGCTACACCTGATATTTAGTTTAATTAAACTAAAAATTTTGATCAATCAAATTTGAGCGTATATAAAATAAACCAAGCTAGTGTCAAATATACATGAATTGGTTGAACGCCCAATTTATCCCATAACAAGCTATGTTACATTTATGTGTACTTTAATTTAGATTTTGGTATTGTAGTCGTCTTCAGAATGATGAGATTGCAAATTTAATAAATACTTGACTCAACTCATTAGACCTCATAAATAAAATAAAATAAAATAAACAAATTCTAAATTGTTTTTTTACTTATTCATTCTTTAAAAATGAATGATTAAATGAGTCGAATAACTGAAACTATTTCTGCTAGCTATATATATTCTCAATCACACAAAGAAATTATCCTAAAAAAAAAAAAAAATAATGCAGCAGCATGCCTGTGCTTTTCTTTGTTCATCATTCTTTACAAATTAAATACCATACAATAATGTAAATATCTTTGATAGGCAATAATGTAAAGCAGGACCTGCACCACGCCTTCAAATTAATAATGCAAAGGCTTTGCTTGGCTTGGAAGATAATTCAATTTTTTTTTAATAGTCTTCTCTTTTGCTTGACAAGAATTCTTGAAGAATATATTGATAGGACTCTATGTTTTGTTTTGATATAGGATTCTGAGAAAGAAATTTGGATGTCTTCTGAGGCTAGCTAGGGCAATTGAAAAATCATTAAGGTACAGAAAACTAGTTCACATATTGCCAACATCAACATGAGACCCCATGTCAATTCCACTCTTAAATCATACTACTTGTTCTTCTTTTCTTTTCTTTTCTTTTTTTCTTTTAACTTCTTCAATAAGATGTGACATTGCCCACTCTTTCAACAACTATATATTAATACTTATTTATTTATACTTCTTTTCTTTATTCTATGGTATTTGGTTGTCGATTGTGTATTGCATCAAACATATTGTCCTTTTATAATTTTTTTATTTATATTAAGTATATACACTCGTTCAATGTGATAATTAGAGAATATCACATAATTTTTTTTAAGATATTAAATTATGTCTTGATCTAATTGAAATCATATATTAAAAAATGATTTTTTTTAACAAGTACCCTAAGAGTACTAATTAAAAAATAAAAATTTAGAGAATATTAAATATATAAATTTAAAACTAATTAAATGAGTGAAAAGTAAAAATTAGGACTTATCATTTTGAATGATATTGATTATAATAAAATATAATTCAATTAAAATCTACACTTATTGCTCATCAAACTATTCTTACATTAATTCATTTATATTTGTATGAAATAACTGTTTTATAATTATATTTTATTTGAAATAATGTTTTTAGTGATACCTTTGATTAGAAAAATTAATTTTGAAATATCAATGAATTAAATAATGTTTCATATTCGAGTTTTTATTTAGTATTATAGTGAATTTTCTTATTAATTTAGTAATAATTATTAAAATAGAAATACAAATTTATTGTATAATTTATAATACTGTTCCAGATTATTGGAGCCATAGGTTCAATAGAATTACTAATTGATTGATTTGATAGTGTGTTTTGTTGCTTGTTCTGTGCTTTCCCTTGAATAAGATGGATTGATATTAATACAATTATATAATATTCTTAAGCCGTTAATTAAAGAATTAAGAAAACTATATTGTCAACAAAATGTTACCTGCAACTCAAAGTAGAGCAATTTTTAGGAGTTTTGTCAAATTAGATTATTATTTTCAATTTTTTAGGTAATCCTTTGAAAGGAATGAAAGTGACTGATTATAAATTTTACACAACATTTCTTCTCATTTATTTGGTTTCAATTCTTCATCTGTATCTTTTCAGATAGAGTTAGTAACTTATGGAATTATATTATATTTTCATTCCTACAGTATTAATCCAATAAATTAATTAATAATTATCAATAAAATTAACCATCTCACATCTCTCTCAAAAATAAAAAAATTAAATATATATAAATAATAGCTCACTTTCTAAATATGAGATTAGAGTCCAAAATGGTCATGGGCTAGACACCCTTTTGGGCCGGTGTTCAAATCCAATTAAAAATCTATACACACCACTATATATAATTTTTTTATTATTAATTTTTCAACTAATTTATATAATTAAACTGGTCCACATATTTTTTTTTTATTAATATTTAAAATTACTAAAAAATAATATTTAAATTTAATAAAAATTAATAATAGTAGTTGATGTTAAATTATTATTTTAAATAAAAAAATTATAATTAAAACTCTCGCAATTATTGGAATTGGTGACTAGCTATAAAATAAAGTGGGGATGATTAGTAGGACGATTGCTAAATGTGCAATTGGTATAAAAATGCGGTTGTCAAATTGCCAATCACTAAAAGTAGCCTATAGCTGCTTATGGGATTTACCGATTGAAAATAAATTTTATTATAATCGGAGTTTTTAATTGGCCAACCAAATAATATAAATTTTTTTAATTGACGATGCGCATATTGACAATCGATAATTAGGGGTGTTTAGTTGACCAACCAAACAACCCCTATAAAAATTAATAATTTAACATTCAATATTTATCTTATAATATAATAAATTAGATGTTTAAGTTCTGATATATTTTTCTCCTGTAATAAATTAAATATATCATTAATAAAAAATATTTTATTAATATATGAGGATAAATTGAAAATGTTTAATAGTAGATGGTCTTCAATCGAATTAACTAGACTAGACTAGTTGTTGATAATTAATTCTTCTATTAATTAATTAAAAAATATTGTAATAAATCGGCTTATAAGAGCCTAAGACTAGTCGTTAATTAATTAATTAATGACCTATTAAAGAAGAGATGGTGGGTTCCTAAATGAGTTTAGCACGTTGGACCAAAATTTTTAGTCAGATGCATGAATGGATTCCTCTCATATTAATTACATAAAAGATGAAATACAGTTTTAATATTATAAAATTTGAATTTTAACCTGAATTAACATTATTGTTAAGGAAGTTTAATTTTTTTATTTATTAATCATAATTTCATTTTTGAAAACAACACTTAAATGGTAATTTATAAATGCATATATTAACTGTATTAAATTTATATGAAAATAAGACTTAATCTCGATTAATGAATAAATTGATGTAAAAAATTTCTTATAAAAAAAAAGGAAAAAAAAATTAAATTAGTTATATAATAGGAATAACTTCTTGTAATATTATAAAGAATTATGTATTTAAAATTTTAAATTGAAAAATTTAAATTTAATTATATAAAATTGAATAATGAAAATTATTATTAAAGAAAAAATATAAATAAATCTGCCATCATATTATATCGAAATTTTTTAATATATACTAGATTTATATATCAATTCAACGAGATAAAATTTATAAAGTAAAAAAGTAGATTATTATTTTTTTATTTAATAAAAATAAATAAAAAAATTATATTAATTAAAATATTTTATAATTATGGATGAATGAAATAAGTTCATGTGTTTGTCTACACAAGAATTTTCCGCACCCAATGTGAAAACTACTGTTCTATAATAACGTGTACGGGATTGGGATCCATTGGCAGCTTATCCCAAGATTTGACTTTATAAAATTCCACATTTTGACTTTATGTAGGTAATACATTAATACTTGACAGTGCTAATTTCTGACCAAACTTATTGAATCTTGAGCCCTAATATTCATTATTAGATATCATTATTTCTAATTGATTTATTGACTGGCAAAAACATATATTATATCTAGGTCTCTTTATATATATATGTACATTGAAGAAGATGAAGGAGCTCATGAATCTTTATTAGGTTGTTGCACAAAAAAAAAATGATGGGTCGTTTGAGGTTTTTGTTGCTGGGATGTGTTGTCGTTTTGGTCCTTATAAGCAGAGCTTATGGAGATGTTTCTCAAGTTATTATGAAAAAGATTGATGGAGTAAATAATGAGGGTCCATATTTAGGTATTGTAGTGCCAAATGCATTTGAGATGAATCCTCTTCTCCAATCTCTAAGTTTTGAGCCTAATCCTCAACTTCCCTACTTGGATTTCTCAGGTTAATAATATATTTTTATTATAATTTTTTCTTTTATATTAGGCAATTATTTCAATAATTGAGTGTCTATCTTATAATAATATTTTTTCCAAAATACTTATATTCATATTATTTTTTTATTTTACAGGAAGAAGGTTTAGGATAGGAAAGGTGAAAAATGTGAAAGTTATAATTATTATGACAGGATTAAGCATGGTATGTGTTTTTTCATCTTCAATTTTTTTTTTTTAATATTTTATTTTGTTGGGTTTTCGTTTCTATTTAACTCTCTATTTTTGTCATTCAAATAGCTAAATGCAGGTGTAACCACACAATTACTGCTAAGTCTATTCAATGTGAATGGTGTTGTGCACTATGGAATTGCAGGAAATGCAAATCCTTCACTCCAAATTGGAGATGTTACCATCCCTCAATATTGGGCTCACGCTGGCCTCTGGAGTTGGCAGGTACAATTAAATTAATTAATTAAGTACAAATCACTGTAATAAATAATAATTAATAATCTCTAATTGGTTTTAATTTTAGAATATTACTTGCTAGTTGCTATTACATATTTTCTTGATTGCTTGATTTTATTGGAGCAGAGATTTGGAGATGGGCTTAACGATGAACTCCCATTAGAATCAAATGGAGACTACACCAGAAAAATTGGTTTTATAGAATTTTCGGATTACAACAACAGAAGTGACACGAGAAATGCGAAATCAGTAGAAAACCTTTTGAACAGAGTTTGGTATCAGCCTGAAGAAATCTTTCCTGTAGATGGAATTCCTGAAGTTAGGCAACGAGCTTTCTGGGTTCCTGTCGACAAACATTACTTCAAAATTGCCAAGAAAATTGAGGTACTTTGAGTTACTTTTTCTTAATTAATTCAAGGCTTAATGATAAAAAAAAAAAAAAATCTTAAATTTTAATCTTTCTATACTTTGAATACCAAATGTCTAAAACTTAGTTTTGAAATATTATTATAGGGTTTGAAGTTAGCAGGATGTGTGAATTCAACTTGCTTACCAAGAACACCAAGGGTGGTGAGGGTGAAAAGGGGGGTTAGTGCTAATGTTTTTGTGGACAATAGTGCTTACAGAGAGTTCCTCAACTCCAAATTCAACGCAACTCCAATTGACATGGAAAGTGCAGCAGTTGCCTTGATTTGTCAGCAGCAACAGAAGCCTTTTATTGCTATCAGAGCTCTCTCTGATTTAGCAGGTGGTGGTTCTGCTGTTTCTAATGAAGCTGACATCTTTTCCTCTTTGGCTGCTCAAAATGCTGTTGATGCTTTGCTTAGATTCATTTCTTTATTGTTTGCATAATTGTGTAATTTCATCTTATTTCAATACATTGGCTTTCATTGTTGAATGTTGATTCTTAAATAATTTCAAAATAAAATGTAAAATTGTACTGTATTGGATTACTTCAAAACTTGAGCATTTTCTTTTTTTTTTTGTTAGGCTTAGCCCATAAAACATATTTGACTATGGATAAAGTTTAATATTTTGTTCCAATCTATATTCAAAGTGGAGCATATAACTTTCATATATATATGTATTTTGAATTGGGCTTAGATTATAAAGTAAGTCCAATCTTTTAGACCAATTCAAAGTTAAAAAATTTCAAAGTTAATGGATTTAGATCCATCAATTGAATCCATTATTTGAACCCATTAATAATTGAAAGTTTGATATGACAAATGGAAGAAAAAATGCTGAAATTCCATAGAAATGTATTTATATAGTATTAAAGTGTGAAGAAGAGGATAGAGTCAAGGCCGGCGAGGACGGCGACAGGTTGGTTTAACTTTTTTTTACATAGTAATGTTTACTTTTCGGAATCAATATCTAAAAGTTGATGTGATTAGAGCCCATTAAAAAAAAAAAAAACATGGGCGGAAATTTATCTTATTTATATTTTTTTTAATTGTTATATTATTTATATAAAAATAATAATTATTAAAATATTTTTTTAAAAAATAAGTAATATAATTTTAAAAAATATAATACAATAAATGAAATATATAATAAAATTAAAAATTAAAAAAATATAATGTAATCCATAAAATATATATATTGGATTCCACAACATCAAACCAAAACCCAAACCCCCTATCAATCCTCTTCCTCCTCCATTAACGACAATCACCACCATGACAACCACCGCCACCACATCGTCCCAAATTCTCCACCACACCTCCGCCTTTCTCTCAGAATCCCTCTCTCAACCCGACCTCCGCCGCCGCATTTTCACTACTCTCCGTAGCAGAATCCCAGCTTCCCACCAAACCACCACACTCAAAACTCTAAATTTAGCCACAGAAACACTCGAAAAAGCCATCTCCGCTACAAATCCTTTCATTCAATCCTCCTCTCTCCGCCTTGCCGAAAAGCTCCTCTTTTCATACCCAGAAACCCCCTTCTCTTCCTTTCTTCTCTCCTTAATTTACACTCTCACCCAACAACCCAACAATGCTGCCATTTATCTCCTTAACATCTTCAAATTAGAACCTTCATTAGCCCGAACAGAGTTAGCTCCGACCCTTTTTGAGGATCTGTTTTTAGTATATCTTTTACCAGTTCTTGAATGGCTTAATGAAAAAAGATCAAGAGTTTTGTCTTGTTTGTCAATAAATTTGGACTATGAAAGTGATGAAAATTCCATGTATGATGTTTCAGTTGTTGTTCCTAGCTCGAAGCTGCTGTCCAAAATGAGTGGAGGTCAAGCTCTGCAATTGAAAGAACTAGAAATCAGTTATGAACAAGTTCTTGAAGAAAACTGCAGAGTTTTTGCTAAATATTTTATGGAGGTTTTACAGAATAGTGATGAAAATAGATTAATTACGCCACCATCGATAATCTTGAAGGAGATAGGAAACATTCAGAAATTGAAGGGCAACCAAGATAGAAAAACAGAGGAATTTAAATTGAAGAATGGACGGTATAATGTAATATGCTGAATTTTCATTTCATTTCTTTTTAAATTCATTAATTTGCGAACTTAATTTCCCTATTTCTATTTAACTATATATATTAAATAGAGATTTATTTATTTACACTCATTGGTTGGAGTGATAAGATAATCGTTTTTTTAACCGGCTTGAGCTTGGATTTACTTGAAATTCATGTGACTACTGAATATTTTTTAAAAAAAAAAGAGAGATTTATTTATAAATTCTATCAATCTTATTTTTGTTCATAGTCTTATTAACGCATATTATATTTATAAATTCTATTAATTTTTTGTAGAATTTGATTTAAGTATAATAAATTTTTGTACATATCAAATAAACTTATAAAATTTTATGAAATTAATTTTATATATGAAATTTCATCATGATTTTTGTAATCTTCTTCTTGTCTTTGCTGAGATTCCGTCAAGTGAAATTCAATTACCACTAGATTTCATATGCATGTTACAAAATTTTCTTTAGCACATATGCATTCTCTAACATGTTGATCAAATCTCGATCTGCTTAGGGGATTTTGCTTTGAATATGTCAACCATAGACAAAGAAAGAATAGTAATTATATAAATATTAAAATTTTCAAATATAAATTAAATTGTTTGAGTTGGTCAGGCTAAAATTCTTTTGGCCTATTTGACTAGCAGACGCTTGGATTTTTATGAAAAAAAAATAATGGTTGTATTATGCATACAGCTAGCACTAGTCAATTTATTAACTTCTCATAAATGAGATGTATTATGCTGAAGATATTTGGAGGCCAACTTGATGAAAATTCCAAATATATGCAATAATTAGGTCAACTGTGTAATTATCATTATATCATTGCAATTAGAACAATATAATTATCATTATATCATTGATTTCTTCAAATATTTTTCTGTATTTTCTTTTCAATCTATAAATTGTCTGGGTCAAGAAGAATTGCTTCTTTGAGCTTCTCATATATATAATTTCTATCTCTTATCCTTTGACTAGTACATTTTGATTGGATTCTTTGAACCACTAATCAAGCTTAAACTTGCAGTCAGAGATTCATTTAAATGATTGGATAAGCATGTTTCTTGTTTGTTAAAGAGTCAGAGACAACTTTTTGTTTGACAATTCTGAGCTTAGTCTTGTTCTTATAATGACTATAACCTTCTGTTTTCTTTCTCCAATTCTTGCAGCCAATATGGACTGAAGGAGAAAAATCAGTTGAATTTTGTAGTTTCAGTAGCAGCAACAAGTCCAAGTCTCCACCACCATCATATCCTCGAATAGTTTCTGCAAAAACCGTCATAAAGACAACTTCAAATTCTGGTTCTGAACTCGGCTCTTTTTTGGATGATAATATGCTTAATTCTACCTCTTCAGAATCTGAAGCCGAACTTGAGGTAATTAGTGATGACAAGAAAAAAACTGTCAACTTTGGACTGATTTATCTATGCAATCATTTTAGTAATATATGTGGTTGCCATTGTCTTGTAGGAAAGCAATAAAAAATTGACATTGTTTAAGCCTAAACAAAGCAGAACCCAAAAACAGAAGCAGCCTATTATAGCAGATTCTAGTAGGTATGCATCTTTTAACTCCATCATCATCATCACATTGTTCATTGCACTTTTCTCATTTTTGGATTCTTCCTGTCATCAATTAGTTCACTGGATCATGTGATGGGAGATACAGATAATCCTCCAGGCTCTGGAAAACAGACTCCTCCAAAAGACTTTGTCTGTCCCATAACAAGCCATCTGTTTGATGATCCGGTAACTCTTGAGACAGGACAGACATATGAAAGAAAAGCAATCCAAGAATGGCTTGATAGAGGAAATTCAACATGCCCAATTACGCGCCAGAAGTTGCATAGCACTCAGTTGCCCAAGACAAACTATGTACTCAAAAGACTTGTGGCAAGTTGGCAAGAACAGAACCATGATTTTGTCTCAAACCAATCTGAAAGTCCACACCTGAATACTGAACCAAGCTTCACGTCAACAATAATGCCCGCTGTTGCTTCTCCTAATAGTGTCATTAGCCAAGCAACTACTGATAGTACCATGAGTGAGCTACGAAATGCCATTACTAATCTTTGTATGTCAGAAATTTTGAATGAGTCTGAAATGGCTGTGCTTAGAATAGAGCGATTCTGGCAGGAGGCCAATATGGATCTTGACATTCAGAACATGCTGTCAAAACCTCCTGTTATTAATGGTTTTGTAGAGATTCTTTTCAATTCTGTCGATCCAGAGGTGTTGAAAGCATCTGTTTTTCTCCTGTCCGAATTGGGATCAAGAGACAAAGGTGTGATCCAGACGCTTACACGAGTCGAATCTGATGTGGAATGCATTGTTGCTCTTTTCAAGAAAGGTTTATTAGAGGCTGTTGTTTTGATATATCTATTGAGACCTCCTACTACGAGCCTACTAGAGATGGACATGGTGGAATCTCTCCTAACAGTCATTAAGAAGAAAGAGGATATGCTTATGATGTGTTTGAAACCAAAAACTGCTGCCGTGCTTTTATTGGGACAAATCCTCAGCTGTAGTGAAGAAAGTATTGTTTCTTCAATTGCCAATGCCATTGTTTCAACCAAAGTTATTGATAGTATAGTTGGCAGCTTGGAAGCCGAGTGGGCTGAAGAGCGGATTGCTGCAGTTGGGGTCTTATTAAGATGTATGCAGGAAGATGGGAAATGCAGAAACACAATTGCTGATAAAGCTGAGTTGGCTCCAGTTTTAGAGAGCTTCTTAAGTGCAAATGATGAAGAACGATATGAGATAGTTCACTTCTTCTCTGAATTAGTCAAGCTAAACAGGTAAGTTTGTTCTCAAGTTCTAGCCTTATATCTGTAACTTTTGAATTTTGTGTTGATAATCCTGGAAGAGTAAATTCAGCATTTGATTTTCTAGGAGGACATTCAATGAGCAAGTTCTTCACATTCTTAAGGATGAAGGTGCTTTTAGTACAATGCACAACCTTCTTAATTATTTACAGACAGCTCTTCAAGATCAATGTCCTGTTGTAGCTGGTCTTTTACTCCAACTTGATCTTCTGGTGTGTCTCTTTTATCTATTTCACATTTATTAATCCTTATGAAACTATGAGAAAATCATATTGTATGATTTTTGCTTGCATTAGATAATTATATTGGTCTGCTAAAACTTGAGAGTCACTTAAAGACCAACTACCTATATGTTGGCTGATGAGTAATGTATTGGTTGCTAGGCTGAGCCCAGAAAGATGAGCATATACCGGGAAGAGGCAATAGATACCCTCATTTCATGCCTCAGAAAGTCTGAATTTCCTGCTACTCAAATAGCTGCTGCAGATACAATTGTGTCATTGCAAGGGAGGTTCACTGCCTCCGGGAAGTCCCTTACTCGAGCTTTTCTTCTGAAACGTGCTGGACTTAGCAAAATGTATAGAAATCTTATGCGTATGGAGCAGCTTGGCAACTTGTCTGGAGAAATTGAAGAAACACGGGTCAGTTTCTTGGAAATCACTGAAAAACATCTCTAATTTTATGAAATTGCTTATTGTTACAATTTTTTTTTTTTTTTGCTTTCTGTTTATTCTATTTTCTTCACCTTATGGAAGTTATTTTACTGCTCCTATTAACATCTTCAGGAAGAAGAGAGGGCAGCTGAAGATTGGGAAAGAAAAATGGCATTTGTGCTAGTAAGTCACGAGTTTGGTTTAGTCTTTGAGGCTTTAGCTGAAGGCTTGAAGAGCAGATATGCAGAGTTATTTTCAGCATGCTTAGTTTCAGCAACATGGCTTGTACATATGCTTGGTGTTCTTCCTGACACAGGGATACAAGGAGCGGCTCGAGTTTGCTTGCTCAAGCATTTCGTTACAATTTTCAAGTCTGCGAAGGACACTGAGGACAAAGTCCTTTCGCTGCTTGCTCTGAAAAGCTTCATAAATGATCCTGGTAGGTGGCAAATTTCTGCAACAGTTTGATATGAGTTTAAGAGTAGTTCTGATTTACTTTAAAAACTTGCATACTTGACATTTTGAATTCTAGAGGGGCTGCGAGACCTCACTTCCTACATGAAAGATATTAAGAAAGGTCTGAGAGAGCTTAAGAAATCTTCTCACTTGGCGGTTGAAATTCTGAAAGTTCTTTCTGAGGGTCATGATTCTAGTGCTGTAAGTTTGTTACTCCTGAAATTCAATAGCAAATACCTTTTTTCTTTTTTTCTTTTTTTTTAAAAAAGAAATATTCATCTTCAAAGAAAAATAATGTGCTTGTTGGGCAGCAGGAATTGTGGAATCATCAAGAACTGGCTCAAGCAGATTGCAGCGCGAATGGAGAAGTGCTCTCAATCACTAGTTTCAAGGACAAGATATTTTCTGGCCATTCTGATGGAACTATAAAGGTAATTTCTCGCCATCAGCTTTTCTGATATTTTCTGGCCATTCTTATGGAACCTTTCTAAGAAGAAAGGTTTCTCAAACTGAATTGAGTCAAATTTGAGCTAATTGACATTTTTTTTTTCATTTTCTGAAGGTTTGGACCGGCAGAGGTAGCATTCTTCATCTGATCCAAGAAATTAAAGAACATACCAAAGCAGTTACCAGCTTGGTAGTTTTACGGTCAGGAGAAAGACTATACAGTGGTTCACTTGATAGAACTGCAAGGGTATGCTCTAACAATCTTTCATGTCTGGGGTGATTGAATAAAGTTTATAAAAGATCAATCCAGCTGTTGTTGGAGTTACTTCCAAAAATTTGCTCATCCTACAAATTTTCACTTCCCTTCTTACTTTTTAGCAGTGCTCATGAATTCTAGTACGTCAAAGTTTTTTCAACTTCCGCATTCAAATATTTCAATATTCTGAAATAGGTCTGGTCCATTGGCAATGAAGCCGTACATTGTATACAAGTATATGATATGAAAGACCAGGTTCATAATCTAGTGGTGGCTAATAGCATTTCATGCTTCATTCCACAAGGAGCTGGTGTCAAGGTATCATAATGAAAACACCTATCTTTTCTCTGTTGCTATGTATAGTATACACAAGCAACTAAAAAACCTGGCTTCTATTTCTGGTCAGGTTCACTCATGGAATGGAGGATCCAAATTATTGAATGCGAATAAATATGTCAAGTGCTTATCTCTAGTACAAGGAAAATTATATTGTGGATGTCATGATAGTAGCATTCAGGTATTATCCACACTTACCTGCTCTTCTACTTTTCCTGATATTGATGTTCTGACCAAAAGCTATTTACATTTCAGGAAATTGATTTGGCCACAGGAACAATTGTTACCATTCAAAATGGATCTAGAAAATTGCTAGGAAAAGCAAATCCTATACATGCACTGCAAATTCGCAACGGACTGATATATTCAGCCAGTTCTGCATTTGATGGAGCAGCTGTGAAGGTATATCTTAAATATTTGTTTAAATTCTTTCCTGTCTTTTTTTTCCTTTACTGTTTTATGTATATATGAACACTATATTCAGTAACTAAAAATGTTTACTCTTTTTTGACTGGCAAAGATTTGGAATGCTTCAAATTATGGTCTGGTAGGTTCACTGCCAACTACATTAGAAGTAAGGGCTATGGCAGTAAGCTCAGAGCTAATTTATTTAGGATCCAAGGTAGGAACTGTGGAAATTTGGGATCAGAAAAAGCAGAACAAAATCGAAACGCTACAAACTGTCACAGATGGTAGAATTCTTTGCTTGACACTTGATGATAACGAAGAAGTATTAGTAATTGGAACTTCAGACGGCCGAATTCAGGTAAAAACAAAAAAAAAAAAGATCGAGTCTTTCTTGTATGAACCAATGCTAGAAGTTCTGTATTAACAATGAAAAGCTACCATGCTGTATTGCAGGCTTGGGGATTGAGCTAGAAATGGAAGGATGCTGTAAATTTTTATCACATCAAAGATTTTTTTAGAAGAACAAAAGAAAGCTTATTAATTATTTGAATTGAATTAAAATTTATTTTGTAACATTCAAATAAAAACTTGTATTTGAGATTATTTCTTGAAAATGTATACATTTGTACTACCTAATGCAAATATTTGTATAGAGACTGATTTTCTTTTTTATCCTTAATAAAGTTCTATCTAATATATATATATATTTTTTTTGCCCTTTTAATTTTTAAATTTTTTTAAGATAAATTATTATTTAATCTCTGAGATTTACTAAAATTAATAAAATTATTTATCTATTTTTTTAAAATTAATTTTTTAGTATTTAATAAAGTATTATTTAATCTATTTTTTTTTTTTCACTTTTATTTATTTATATAAAGGGTGTCCACTTCCTAAAAATTTTGGATCCACCCCGGATCATAAAACGAAAGTTTACACTATCTGCCATTCATATAAAGTGATATGAATTCATCATTTATTCTCGAAATCTAAAATACTTATTAACAATAATAAATTATCTAATTTTGCTTGCTGGATTCTCTATTATTTCAATAGATTAGCAACAAGTGCTACTTTCCTAACATTTGCAGCTTCATTAGCTACAATATTCTTTAATTACTCTTTTCTTTTCTTGAATTAATTAATAATATTAGGGGTATGTATATGCATTAATTATTCTTTTTGATTTATCTACAATTGAGTTCCTAATGATTTCTTGTTATTTTCAAATTTTCGACAAAATTTCACTAATTGTCCTTAATATATAAACATATGTTGTCGAGTTTAGTTGAACTGTCAGCTCAAGGTTATTGTGTGACGGCATAGAGCAGAAGTAAGTTTAATTTTTTGTGGTATTTTCAGTCAATTACTAAACTCCTGTGATTGTTTATTTCCTTTTGTTTTCATGTTTCATGCTTAGATAATTTTCAGAATCATATGTATTAGTGGAACAAATCAATTTGATTCAATCGTGAATTAACTCAAATATGTGGCAAAAAATTATTTAAATTTTGTATCATATACATATCTGTCCCACTTGATACTTTGAATTTAAATGATTATAAAATATCAATTTGATAATCAAATTAGTTACAAATTTTGAATACAATATTTTCTAAAATGTATTAGTGTAATTTTACATTAATCTTTTCAAGAGCTAGCAACTTATACATAGTGAATTCAACAATCTCTAGGATAGAACTTTGAATTAGGTGCATGAGAAGTTATAAAAGTTAAAAAAAATAAAATAAAATTATAAGGCATTGCAAATTACAAAATGTTATATACAATACATATAAAAAACTAAAAAATTACAAATTATTATATATACAATATAAGTAAAAAATTCAAAAAACCCTACATGCAGGGGTGAGCATTAATCAATAAAATCCGAACTGAATAGATATAATTCAGTTAAATTGATTTAATTTAATAAAATGATTGATTTAATTCAGTTAAAAAAATATAAAAATTTTAGTTTTCAGTATGATTAAAATTTTCATTTATCCAAATTAATTGAACTAACCAATATTTTCAATTTCTTATATAAATAATTTTTGATAAAGGATGAATGAGATTTTTAATTCTTATATATATATGGACTTTTATATATTTATAATATTTATATAAATATATAAGATAAGATATATTTATATTGAAATAAAATTATTTTCGAAACAATTCTCCATAACAAATATTTTCAATTTTTTTATTTCATTTCATAATTTAATTATTTTTTTTTTCATTTTCTTACATATATAAATAAATAGTTCATAATATTTGCTTATTTTCATATTAATCGAAAAAGTATAATATAATTGATTTAACCAAACTTTAATATTTTAGTTATATTAATTTAATTTTGTGATTATTTTGGTCAGTTGGATTTGATTGATATTTTATTTCAGTTTATTATTTTCACCAAATGGACCGGTTGCACACCTTTCTTACTAGTTACAAATTTACAGTCACTAAACAAAAAACAATAATAATCCAAAAATGATTTGTCTCCTCGTAGTCTCCCCTCATCTCCATCTATCAAATCCATCTCTCTGTTCTTGTTCTTTCAGTATATGATTTTCTATATAATATGTATACACACAATTACAAAACCCAATTATGTAATATTGCAGGAGAATTAACAAAGGAATTTTTTAACTATGAAGACTGCCATAGATCATGAAAACAACACAAACCAAAATGTTAAAATAAGGAAAAAGGGTGGCCTCAGGACCATGTATAAGTAATTAATGATTTTAATTTGTTACTGTAAATTAAGATTGATAATTTCGTGTAATTTTTGCAAATTAATTATATGTATTGATTGTGCAGCAAATGAGATATTTGAGAATATTGCTGGAGTTGGACTTCATGCAAATATGATAATGTATTTGCAGAAGGAATGTAACTTGACTAGTGCTACTGCGGCTACTAATGGCAATTGGGGCTGGTGGGATTAGGCCATGTTCATTAGCATTTGGGGCAGATCATTTTGATAAACCAACTGATCCAAAAAATGAAAAGACCTTACAAAGTTTCTTCAATTGGTATTATGCTTCAGTTGCAATCTTAGTCATGATTTCAGTTTCTTTCATAGTTGCTCTCCAAGATTCTGCTGGTTGGGTTGTGGGTTTTGGGGTTCCTGTTGGGTTTATGTTCTTGTTAACAGTTCTGTTTCTTATGGATTCTTCTCACTATATTAAACCCAAGGAAATTACAAGCTGGCCTTCTAGCTTTGTCCAATTAATAGCTGCAGCTTGGAAAAACAAACACCTTTCTTTGCCAACAAATGATTCTGATAAATGTTATTATCATAAGGGTTCAAAGCTTGTCATCCCAACAGAATCAGGTATTATCCTAAATCAAAATCAATATCTCCCGGTATTAGAATTCTTAATCTCTAGCATTACGAGCCATGTGCACTTGACCATTAGATTACTAGTTTAAGAGTCTGTTTAGCATTGAGTTTAACTGTTTTTCTGAAAAGTACCATGTTAGAAGAAGTTGGAAGAATATTAGGGAGTACTGTAGCTGTTTTAAAAAATTTATGACTATAACATTTGAAAAAGAATTTATCTTAAAAAAAAAAACGTTAATAATCCTTAGATAATATGTTCAACATCTGTTTTTCTCAACAACAGCTTGAGCAAAAATGTAAACACTATGTTTTTGTTGATACAGCTTGAGCAAAATGCATTTTTGTTGATACGTTATGTTTTTGTTGTTCGGCAGCTATCTAAATAAAGCTTGCATAATTATAAATCCTGAAAAGGATTTGGATAGTGATGGATTGGCTATAGATCCATGGAATCTTTGCACAGTTAAACAAGTAGAAGCGCTAAAAGCATTGATCAAAGTCCTATCGGTATGGTCCACTGGCATAATGATCTCAGTTACCTTAAGCCAACATGCATTCACTGTACTTAAGCTCAAACTATGGACAGGCATTTTTTGGGTAATGCCAAAATCCCAGCAGGCTCCTTTGGGGTTTCACAATTCTTTCTCTGACAATTTGGGTTGCCATTTATGACCAAATTTTGGTTCCAAGAATTGCAAAATTCACAAAAAAAAACAGAGGTTGGGGATTGGATTAGTACTCTCTTGCCTAGCCACTACAATGGCAGGGGCAGTAAAGCATCAGAGGAGAGCCATGGCAACAAGTGAAGGATTGGCAGATAAGCCTAAAGGTTTAGTTAACATGTCTGCAATGTGGCTAGTGCCACAGGTTTGCCTTGCAGTAGTAGCAGACGCTTTAAATGCAATTGGGCAAATAGAGTTTTATTATTCTCAATTTCCCAAAAGCTATGTCTATCATTGGAGCTGCTCTTTTCTCACTTGGCATGGCATTTGGGAACTTGGTGGGAAGTCTAACTGTGGCAATTTTAAGTCATGGTACTAGAAAAGATGGGAAACCAAGTTGGGTATCAAATAATCTGAATAGTGGTCACTATGATTATTACTATTGGCTTCTTGCTTGTCTTAGTGTTCTCAATTTCGTCTACTATTTGCAATGTAGTAGAGCTTATGGAAGTGAGAATAACAGGATTTGGGATCAGGGAGAGGCCATAGAAGAAGAGAAGAAGAAGAAGAACAACAACAACAAGAAGACATGCACAAACAACCTATGGAATCTTCTATCAAATATGCTGCTGTTTGATTTATGTACAATTAGCACCTTTTTTTTTTTTTTTAAATTAGCTCCTTATCTTGTATAATGATAGAATCCTGTATTAATATTGGTATGCTCACACATTTCATAAAACAAAATACAATAATCGAGTGCTTAGGATATTAAAATTATACTCCTTTCATCAAAAAAAGATAGGCTCATTTTTATTTTTCGTTCATCCGAAATTATATTCTATTTTTTTAAAAAAGGTAGTTAATATGTTAATTTATTAATATATCTTTATTTAATATTTCACCACATCATATTTTTATTAACAAACAATTAATTAATTTTATTAGACTAAACAAAACATGCATGCTAGGAATTTGAATATTTGACTAAAAAATTATGCATATTAATTTTAGTAAAATATTTAATTTATTAGATTATTATTATTTTTTTGGATAAAATTTATTGGCTAAAATTTTATAGATGGTGAGATTTAATATTAAATGAAATTTTATTGGTAATAATATTTTATTAATTTGTAAAATTAGCATTAAATAATAATTATTTTTAAGATTATTATTTAATAATATAAATGAATGATATTTATAGAAAATATAAAATAAAAATTATTATTTTAATTTAATTAATTAATTTTTTATTTTATATGTAAATATAAACAAATCTATTTTTTTGGGACAAATAAAATATGTAGAATCAGAAAAAGTGAATGTGAAGTAGTGTGCACAAATTTGATTGGATTTATGATGAATTTTTTAAAACAAAGATAACGTAAGATTAATTTAGAACGATTTTGTCAAAGTCAAGTTTCATAATATCAATTTGCAATTATTTATTTTTATTTTTGAATGATCTGATCTTGCAAGTTGATGGAAAGATTGATGAGAAGACTTCGAACTGCATTAATAATATATATATATAAAATTTCTATAAATTAATAATATTGAGATGAGTAAATTTTATTAATTAAAAAAATATTAATTAATTGATAAATTAATAATTTATTAATTTAAAAAGGATAATTATAATTTAATAAATAATATTTAATTAATTAAAAAATTATTATGTTTTATTAATTTTGCAGTCAATTCAATATAAGTTAAATGAATTAAAAATAAAAATGATAAATTGAATATGAATTAATTAAAATGGAAAAAAAATATATTATCAATTAAAAATAAATTAAATAAATTGAAAAAAAAAAGTGTAAATTGAATATGAATTAAATAAAAAAAATATGTGAATATAATTATTTATATTTAAAATAATTTTTATATGAATCACTGGAAATGATTTTTTATATATTTTATATTTATAATGATTTTTATTTAAAAGGTATTCAAAAATCAATTATGATAGATGAGGTACATAATGTGAGTATAATAAATAACATTTCACATGTACTAAAAAAATAATTGAAACAATAAATTTCTGACAGATTTCACTTGAAAGTTAGTTAAAATACAATAATCAAATACATTCAAGCGCAATTAGAAATTAGAAATGAGAATGCATTTAAAATATCAGTAACACTTCATAAATTTTTATTGTAATTCGAGAATTCAATTTTATAATTTTTAGATGCAATAAAAAAAATTAAAAATAATATTTAATTAAATTTAAATTTAAAAAAAAAAAGTAATAATAGGGTCATATTTTAATAAAGGATGAATCTATTATATATATAATATTGATAAATTATTAATAATAAATTATTAATTTATAAAATAAATAGACTGTAATTATTTATAGATTTTCAAAAAAATATTATTTTATTAATTTATCAAAATTATTAATTTAATTTATTAGCACAAGTGTAAATCTGAAAAAATTATTATATAGGAGTAATAGGAATTATTAATTTATATAAGTTTTACTGTATATATATGAGCTTAAGAATATATTGGGAGTCGGAAGAACTTCATTAATTAGACGTGTTTCCTAATTAATTAAGCTATAAGCTAGTTTCAATATTGGGAGCCGGACTCATCGATTGAGAACTCCATTAAACGTGTTCCCTAATTAATTAATCTAAAAGTATTTTCGATGATACTCTCTATTTTTAAAGAGCAGTTTTTTATCTAAATAAAAAATATTTTAATCAATTTTTAAATATGAAAGGTATAAATTTCTTTTTAGTTCAAAATTTTTTTTAATTAAATAATTTAAGAATTAATAAATAGTATCTATATAAAGTTATAAAATTTATAAATTAAATTTTAAATAAATAGTAAAATTAACTCTAAATATGATAAATAAAATTTATTATTTATTTTAAATTTAAATAATAAAGAGCTCATCAAACTTTTATTTTTTTTATGAAAAATCGATTATAACTCTATTATTCAGAAAAATATGTTTGAAATATATATTAAAATTCTCATTGAAAATGTTATAAATTCTAATGTATGCATTTGCATTTGAGTCCATAATTATTATTTTATTCCTGTAATTTAATTAATAATATAATTTCTTCTTTTTAAGAAATTAATTAAATAATTTTTTTATTTTTAATTATGTTAATATTATTAATCATTATGTCTGTTCTTTTAAATTTTATTAAAAATTAAAAATAATAATAATAAATATTTTTTTATTATTATAATATCTTCTTCTTTAGAATTTTTTTTTTTTTTTTTTGAGAAAAGAAAAGACAATCTTTAATTTATAAGATATGAAAATAAAAGAAATCAAATGATTAATAAATATTTATTGTTTGGAAGTTTTTGAGATAAGAAATGATATTAGTTATTAAGGATAAAATAATATTATTTAAAAGTTATTTTTAATAATAAATAAGAAAAATATTTTATTTTTAAAAAAATAAAATATAAATTTAAAAAATAATTAATTCTTTAATATTTTTTATTGTCTCAATGAATTAAACTCCCAAATATGGGATATGCCATTTTGTATAGTTATGCATTGAAAAAGTAATTTCCATTCAAAAGGATTATTATAATTCATTGAAATAAATTATTATAAGTCGTCTCCGTTCATGTATATCAGTCTACATATTTTAAGAATTTTATGAACAAAAAGCTCTCTTATTTATATATATATATATACTTTTTCTGAAGAAATTATTTTCTTTTTAATTTTGAATCTCAAATTGTATTCATGTGAAAGAGAAAAAAAAAAAGCTTAATTATACACATTATTGTTATGGATTATCTGTAAATCAATGTGCTATAATCTCATGAATTATAAACACTAAAATAAATATTTAATTACTAAATTATTATTAATTAAATGGCATGTTTAACCCAATAACATTAGTGGATTACCTCCACTTAGTAGTTTTCTTCACGTCAATGATTTGTAGAAGGAATTTCCATAGTTCAACCATTGAATAAGCAAAATTTATGTTGAAAAAAGTTAGCTACGAGATAATGGAAGACGAAGACCTCAGTCAATATTGCTCTTGTGCCATAATTACTATCCTTAATTTATTTTTAAAAGTCTCAACCACTAATAATAAGTTTATATGCGGATCAACCTTTAATTTAGTAGTAAGATAAAAAATGAAGTGGTGAAAAGTTATATGACTTCTATGTATATTTTTTGCCTATTGAATTATATTATTTGATATAATTCTCAATTTTTTTAAGTATTTAAGAGATAATAGAACACTGTATGTTAATTTAGTAATGATATTAAAATTGAGGCAATAAAAAGTCGTGTGTTTGATTTCTAATTATTTTTTTTTATTGATATTGAGTTATAATATTTAATATAATTGTCATTTTTTTTTTAGTATTAGAGAGATTAATCTAATATGAATTTATTGTTGACAATAAATTTAAAAATACTAATAAACTAAACCTAAATAAAAATAAAAGAACTAGCTTCGAATGAGTTTAAATTATCCAGAAAAAAAAATCTTATTAATTTATAAAAAAATTTCATTTAATCCACTTAAATTTAATTTTCAGAATTAATATATTGAAATTTTTTATATTTATATAAAAAATTTTAATTTTTAATTTATTCAAAATTAATTTTTTAACTTCATCCTGAATATAAATATATAAATATATATATATATTTTTAGCATTTGAAAGGAAGGAATCAAACTTAAATACCTAAATTATATATCAAGTTGCTATTGACTAGGCCAAGTATTAATTTGATACTTAATATACTAGTAATTGATATCTTTAGGGTAATTTCTTCCCTTAAAAGTAGAAAAACAAAGGGTAATTTCGAAGTTTCCTCTCATGTGAAAAGAATATGTTTGACCAAAACAATTTGTTGACCCCAATTGGTGCGACCGTAATAGTACGTTTGGATCCTGAAATTGAGGATCCAAACGGTCGCAATAGATAGAAAAATTGTGTATAAATACACAAAGTCGAAGCATTTTCTAGTCACACAGACACTTCTTTCAATCGTTGACCCTACGACCGAATCCGTAATCTACTATCTAACACCGTTGATTAAGCTATGGCTCCGATCGCCGTTGGTGATACTCTACCGGATGGAACTCTTGCTCACTTCGACGAGCAAGATCAGCTCCAACAGGTGTCCATCCACTCTCTCGCCGCCGGTAAAAAGGTCGTCATCGTCGGTGTTCCAGGTGCCTTCACCCCAACTTGCAGGTAAAGGCGGTTATTGCTTCAATCGAAATCCGTGATCACTTTTTTAATTTGTTTAATTTAGGGTTCTGATTTTGTGCGATTGGCTTTTATTATGTTAGCTTGAAGCATGTTCCAGGGTTTATCGAGAAAGAAGGGGAGCTGAAATCCAAGGGAGTCGCAGAAATTTTGTGCCTAAGCGGTACATGTCTTCTAAAATTATTTATTTTAAGTTCGATTCTGCTTTAAAGTTTACATCTTTACAAAAAATTCGAAAATGCAAAAAGTTCTAACCTTTGTTTTCTCCTGTTTGTTGGGAACCGAACCACTTGAAAGAATATTATTGTGGTTCTCTCTAGTTTGAGTATAATGGCTAATAATGTTTGAAAAAAGATTATGCCAAATTCTGTCTATGTGTCGTTCATGTACTCAAGTTGTTGTTTGGGAATTTCTTGAAGGAGTGCCACTTTTGTTTAACCATAAATGGAAGTGCATCTTTGGTAGAATTTAATTGAATTCAACGAAATAAAAATTCTATAGAATGATAAATTGATTATTCATATCTTTACATTTCGTCATGCCCAATTTAGTTCTACTAAGATTAACAAGTGGGAATTTTATGTTTAAAAATTTGTCCTTATAAATAAACATATAATGTTTGATCTTGTGCATTGGAACTGATTTTATTGTGGCTAACAGGAAAATAGTCACTGTGACGGAATCTTGATTTGTCAAAGATCTAAATGCTCGTTCAAAGCAATTATGTTGGTTGATGGTTGTGTCTTGTAGATTGTATTGCAGTAGTATGATATGTTTGACATCAAACTAATTGATTGTGGATCTCATTTGCAGTTAATGACCCCTTTGTGATGAAGGCGTGGGCCAAAACTTACCCGGAAAACAAGCATGTCAAGTTTCTGGCTGATGGCTCTGCAACGTACACTCATGCTCTTGGTCTTGAGCTTGATCTCAAGGAGAAAGGACTTGGCACACGATCTAGGAGGTTTGCTCTCTTGGTTGATGATCTCAAGGTGAAGGCTGCAAATCTTGAAGAAGGTGGAGAGTTCACTGTCTCCAGTGTCGATGAAATCCTAAAGTCTCTCTAGAGTTTGTCAAAGTAGCAATATCCGGTGGTTTGTTTTTAAAGCTCTTAATCTCTAGTGCTATGTAATAAAATATATATTTGAAATTGTCATGTATCCACTTCGTGGCAAGTGGCAACAACCAGTCAAATGCGATGTGGTTTATCGCAGGTTAAAATAAGCCTAATGTTGGTGTACACACAAACGTTGGCATGAAATATGAGCATTATTTTTCAATGAAGTAGTCGAATATTTGATGTCAGGTCATACAACTGTGGAAGAAAAATGAAAGACTCTTTCCTCTTGCTAGCGTGGATTATTGTCTGCGGTCAGGAGATATAATACACCAATATGGCTATCTTCCTGTTGTGTCAGTGCTTCATAGATTAATAGATAAAAAAAAAGTGTGTTGACACTTCTAAAAGGGATCCTCATTCGTCATATCGCTTGATAAAAGTAGAGCTATGGTTTATTTTTATTGCCCTGCAACAAGCTTCAATAATGTTGGTAAAATCTCTTGGAAGTGGGCATGCGAAACACCACAGGTACTGCTGTTTTCATTTTCTTGCAAACCGAAAACAATTGTATTGCAAACTGCAGGATAAATGTCACAATCTCCCAAATTATGATATTGCGACATCGACAATCAAAACAAAGTAAGGAAAAATCTAATTTTATGAGATTGCTCAACTAAAAAATTAAACAGAATGAGAAGCTTCATTCACAGTGTGATGAATTAGATAAACAGTGATAGACTACCTAGCCAGCCACATGTAGAATCAAGATGACCTAAATGCAAAATTGTCTGCTGTCTTTGGCATATAGTGAAAGAGTCCGAACTCGACAATCCCTATACCATTCGACCAATTTTCAATGTATAAAAAGAAAATTTAGTAGGACCCATTAGCAAAGATCTTATTAGAGTAAATCCAATACCTGCCTTCGTTATAAACATGGAAGATTCTTGTACTGATGCTGGGCTCGTAATATAAATCCATGGACTCTCTCCAGCTGTCAACTCATAATATTCAAATTTGAATAGAAGATCACAACATTCCTCTTAGCTCTTGGTCTTGGAAACTTGACTATACAAAGCATGGACGGTTAATCTTGTCCTAGAGTGCATAAAACTTGTGAACTGAGTTTTTTTTTTTTCTTTTTGACTGTTTGTTTACCAAGTCATGTTATCCTGTTAAATAACTTGTACTTTTTTAGATCTTACTTTTTTCACCAGAATCTAATGTTCCAATAATTTACCTATCTTATAATGCATCTATTGATAGTGTTCTATTTGTATAAGAAAATTTAGAAATTTAGATAATGGCGTGGTTTAGATTTTTTAAATATATATATATATATATATATA
>CANXYC012513850.1:0-106228 GCA_948193065.1 Aleurites moluccanus | reverse complement strand
TATTCAGTAATATTTTTTAATAAAACATTAAAAATTCAGCATACATTAAAGTAGGAGTACTTGAACAAATTATGTCTTAATATATATATATATATATATTATTAATTAATATAATTTTATATAAGGAATAATTAAATAAATATAATAATTAATTAAGTATAATAACGGGTCTTCAAGGGAACGAGGATGGAGATTTCCACGGGATGGGAAATATACTCCCCGTCTCCGCCCTGTCCTCGCTAACAGGAAAAAAATATTTTTCATTCTCGCCCCCATAGAGAGACAAATTAGAGAATTTCCATCCCGTTTGGGACAAATCCCCGTAAAAAATAGGAATTTCTCATCCCATTGCCATCTCTAGTTGTGAAATTAATAATAAATTATGTTTTGAGGTTTCTTTTTCTCAAAAAATAAAAGTCAAATTCAAAATTGAAAAGAAAAAACAAAACACATATGAAAGAAAACGTTGGATATGATAGCCGGAATTGGACTGATGGAAATGTGCGAAGGCAAAGGCATGACGGTGATGTGGAGCTGCTGCCCAAATTTCAACAAACCTTGGGTTTGAGATCAGTAACAGTGTCGTTTGCGATCTGATACTGTAAAGCGCGGCGGCGGGGATCGGTGAGAGGATTTAGCTATCAAATTGGGATGACTGGAGTTTGGTAGGTGAGAAAAAAAAAATGATTTATTTATTTTTTTTGACTGTGTAATACACGCACAACAGTCAAATCATAATTTGGGTCCATTTGTGTTTAAAATGAAATGTTTGTGTGTAACTGAGCCAAAATATATTTTGAATCTAATTGGATACCAATGATAGGTTCATGAGAAAATTTAACATTTATTTTTATCTTAATTTATCTATTTAAACAGTAAAAATTTTATAAAAAATACGAGCAGTTTTGTTTTAAAAAATCCGCTCAAAATTTTTATTTTAGATAAAATATAATTATAAAATAATAATATTAGAGAAATATAAATAAATTAACATAAAAATAAATTGAATAAAGGAAAATATATTATGATAAAATTTTATTTTATTATAATTATTATCATTTTAAATGATATAATATAATCGTTATTTTTTATTTATTTATTTTATTTTTAATTTTTTAAATATTATTTAAATTTATAATTATTAACGAATAATATTAGGATATTTATTAGAAAAATCATAAAAATAATATAAATTATTAAAATTAAAAACTTTAACATTATGTATAATTGAAATTTAAAAATGGCATCAGAAACTTAATTCAAACTCGATCGAATTTCCATTATATGATTTACTGAATATTTTAATAACGCAATTTTTGAATTTTATTATAAAATCAAAGTTTTTATTATTTGGAAATTACTGTTGATTAAGATGTAAAAACAAATATAGAACCTTATGGAGCAAGATTGGGTTAGTGAGAAATAAAATTGACTATGACGTAAGTTGGTGACTATTCTTATCAAAATTGTAAACACTTGCCGTAAAATATCTTTAAGTAATTGCCTTCACCTAAAATAAATAGCCAATGTGTCAGAACAAAAAATTAGGAATAATGAGAAACATTAAAGATTCGCAAGTCCTATAATATTAAAGTTGTAAAATTTGCAATTATTTTATTGGTATTATGACATTCTATTTAAGTTGGCTATTAATATTCAAGTATCGATGCGTTGTCAAATTTCCAAATATATATTTTTTTATTTCTCGCTTAAATCTAAGAAATAAGAATATTAATCCGTGCATTATTTAGTCACGGTGTATATATATATAAAATTTAAATTTAATTTTCCTTTTTTATGTAAAAATAAAATTAATATTGTAAAATTTTTATAAATTAATATTTAATAAATTAATAATTTTTATTATATAATAATTTTTTATAATTTCGACTTGAGTTAATAGATTAAATTATTAAATTAATTAATAAAATTAATGAGTTATAATGATATTAATTTATAAATATTAATTAATTAATTTTTTATTTTTATTTTTATAGCTAGCAAAATGAAGGAGGAGAGTAGAAGAATGGAAAAAATAAAATTTGTACTTTCTAAAGAGAGATCAAATAATCCAAACAAGCTTTGTGATATGCAAGATCTGATTGGAGAAAGTCATCTACCTTTAATAGTCATGAGACCTCCTGATAACGGGTTGAGAGGACTTCTGTGTAAAAATTATATTTTTAATTTTAAATATTTTAAATATTTTATAAAAATTTTTAAAAATTATAATTTGATAGTGTTTCATATAATAAATTCAATGACATATTTTTTTATACTCAACAAAAATCAAAAGGATAGCTAAAAAGACATTATACAAAATTTATAATGCCTTTTTAGCTATCTATTTGATTTTTGTTTAGCATAAAAAATATATCATTGGATTCATTATATGAAACACTATCAAATTATAATTTTTAAAAATTTTTAGATATCTAAAATTGAACACACGAGAAGCTGCTGTATAAAAATACATAGGAGCCTCTCAACCCCCTGATAACAATGGGCTCATTCCACGTGGGCTTTCACAAACGGCAATTTCCAACTTGTTATCCACAGCAGCGACTATAGGGCAAATAAATTAATTAAAAAAAAAAAAATAGACGTCGTCACCCGTCCTCCGTCAGCCGCCACCCGTCACCATACACCCTCTTGCAAAGCCAAAGTTGAGTTGAAACCTCACTTTCGAGTTTCGCCCCTCCCAAGAGCCGTCGCCCATCGCCACCACGACACTTTTTGTTTTTGGTACACAGAGAAATGCAGAGACTCGCTCTCTCATAAACGCGCGGGATTACTGACTGACCTGATCGATCTCCGAAGAAAGCGAGATCTTGTTTGTTTTAATACTTTATTAGGGTTTTAGGGTTTTACTGATCGATGGCATCAGAGGATGTGAAGACTACCGAATCGGCTGTTACTACGATCGTCAATCTAGCGGAAGAAGCTAAGCTGGCTAGAGAGGGAGTCAAGGCTCCTAGCTATGCTGTTCTCAGTATCTGCAAGTCTCTCGTTGCCGGAGGTGTCGCTGGTGGAGTGTGAGTTCTGTTTTCTTGTCATGATTTCGCGGGAAGTTAATCTTCTTCTATTGTCTATTTGCATTTTCATTTGAAGGAATGTTAAAAATTGAACTTCGTTTATTGGTCCATTTGCTTCTTTGAAATACAATTTTGTGGTGGTATTTTTAGGCAAACTAGATTATCGGGCTTCACAACTTTATATTTCTTTGCTGCATTTGGGATCAGCATAAAACATACGATCTTAGTAATGTAGCAGGAGTTGATTTTTTTTATTGGTCCTCTGCAAGTATTATGAGATTGTCCAATTTGGTTCTAAAGACAGGTGGAAAATGATAGAACATCTAAAATTTGGTTCTAGCTCAATCTTTATTTGAGCTTCTTATTTTATTTTCGTAAAAATTGATTCAGTAGATTAGAAAGTTCTGCTATCTTGAAAATTCCCGAAAGTTCTCATTGATTTAGTAGATTAGTAAATTTATTGAGGTTTTATAAATACTGCATATAATCAGTTAGGAGTTATTTTTTCAGATCCTTTATTTTACCTCTGATGTAATGAGAAGAAAAATTCAAGTATTTGAATTAGATTTTTCATGTCTATGATTTGTGATTAAATTGTACATTCTGTGTATTACAATGGCATGTCAAGATGAGTATTGTATCCTTATTTGATTTTTGCTTGGGCAAATATTCGTTTGTTTCAAATTTTGTATGCAGCAAGTATTGTTGTTATTAGAGTAGAGTACTCTGAGTCTATTCTTTTTGCAACTAACTGGAATGGTTGGTGGCACTCTGAAATATTATATTTGTTTGGTTTAGTGAACACTGTGTAAGGTTTTAAAAATTGGTCCCCTGAGGGTTGCCTTCAAATTTTATTGTGGCGCACAGGAGTTATGCATCTTTATGGTATTGCTAGGATGAACTTCCATTAACTGAAACGGTCAAATGTGTTTTCAGGTCCCGCACGGCTGTTGCTCCATTGGAAAGGTTGAAGATATTGCTACAGGTTAGATCATTTAAATTTTTTTGTTTCGTTGAATGCATTGCATCTTTATGTATGTCTATGAGTATTCATATCTTGCACACACGCACACAAAACATAATTTTACACTGATCAACTCCTGTAATGTGCAGGTTCAAAATCCACACAGCATAAAATACAATGGAACAATTCAAGGGTTGAGATATATATGGAGAACTGAGGGTTTTCGTGGACTGTTTAAAGGCAATGGTACTAACTGTGCTCGTATTGTCCCAAACTCAGCAGTGAAGTTTTTCAGCTACGAGGAAGCTTCTAAGTATGTTTCCTTTAAAATTTGTAATTTCATTGGTTGGACAGTAATATTAGATAGTTGTTATTTAACACATAATATAAATTATTTGGTTATATAATATATAGATGTAACTACAACTTGCTGCTTATCTTTGATGAGATTGAGTTTGCTTTGGCCCGTCAATCTCATAGAAAAAATGGTGTGGTCTATTGAGTTGATTAGGTCATGGAAATGTTTATAACCAATACTGATATGGGAGCAAAATAAATTATTTAGAATTTATTGTTTAATTACTAATTATAGCAAATATATGTGGTCATGCTGCACTTTCTTTTCATTTTCTGTGTCAGGGGAAAAAGTTTTTATAAATTATTTACCGAGGAAGGTTTGCTTGCTGCTTCAGTTCTATCTAGTCTTTTGTTTTCCAATCCTTTGAAATTACACTGTTTCATGGTTCAAAGGTTTTGATTGATCTGTCCAAGAAATATCTTTATTCTTCTGCTGATTTTTCTTCTATATCCTTGTAACAGGAGAATATTGTGGCTGTATCAACAGCAAACTGGCAATGGTATGTGATTAATTAGTTGCACTGATTTTTTCTCTCTCTTTGTTAAAAAGAAACAATGTAATTTTGTATGCATTTCCATGCTGGGCTAGTTATTCTATTCAGATTAAGCCAGTTTTTTGCCTGCTTGTTGCCTCGTTGGCAATAGATGGCCTTTGATAGAGACCATAATAGTTTTCTGAGTCCTTTCTCTCATCCCTCTTCTGGTTACTTACTGCAGAAGATGCTCAGCTGACTCCTCTTCTACGCCTTGGAGCTGGAGCATGTGCAGGGATAATTGCCATGTCTGCAACTTATCCCATGGACATGGTACGGGGCAGGCTAACTGTACAGGTATTTTCTTGCAGAAATGTTCTTGGAAAATAATTGGGTTTTTCTTTTTTCCAATTTGGTTATGTACTATTAATATTTATTTCAATCAGTTTGATTTCATGGGAATATGACAAGTTTTGGATTTCTCTCTGAGAATTTTTTAAAAAATTAACAGAGTTTTTATTGTATTAAAAAAAAAAATTTAAGGTGCCACCTCATCATTTTCTTTGCAATTATCAAGGTGTCATTTGCTGGAATTTTACTTTCTAAGGTATATATTTTACATTTATCTTGTATCTTTAAGCTGTATAATTTTTAAAAAAATTTTATCTTGTTTTTCAGACTGAGAAGTCACCTTACCAATACAGAGGAATGTTCCATGCTCTATCAACTGTGCTTAGGGAAGAAGGTCCACGAGCTCTGTACAAGGGCTGGCTTCCTTCCGTCATAGGAGTTGTAAGTCATTCTTTCATCAAGTTGCATTGCATATGAACTTTTCAATCTATGGGCAAAAAGAATACTAAAACAAAGAAATCCAATGACTTTATATCATACTTCATACATTTGTGAACCTCTGATTGCTTTGATAATTATGGACACTGTGTACATGTGAGGTATTTTGTCTCCCAAATTGAAACTTTGAATTGGAATTTGTGTTGTATCTCTGATGAAAGGACATGCAGTTTTAAGAATTTTGGGGGTCACTCTACAAACTTTTTAGCATTTACTTCTCTTTGATAACTCCATATCTCTTGTTATTTATCTAAAGCTAGAATGTTTATAGTAGACTCTTGTGAGGATTCATATGTTTATGCTATTCATTTACATTGTAGAAAAATATTGCTTTCTGAGTTTATTGTTGTAACTTTTAGAGTAGAATTGTTGCATGATAAGTGGGAAAGATAAAATTGAGAAAACATATCACTTCAACCTTTCTTTCTCTGATTTCTTTATAATTAAATATATAATGATACTCCTCCTGGTACTAATAACTTTACTGATCAGAATTTTTCCGACTCTAGGAACAAAAATGGTTTCTCTTTGTTTGCTTTGCATAACCTACCTGTTTCTTGCTGGCAGATCCCATATGTGGGTCTCAACTTTTCTGTGTACGAATCGCTAAAGGATTGGTTGATTAAAGCTAGGCCATTTGGACTAGTTCAAGATTCTGACTTAAGTGTGACTACAAGGCTTGCTTGTGGGGCTGCTGCTGGAACAGTTGGTCAAACTGTTGCTTATCCTCTTGATGTTATTCGCCGACGAATGCAGATGGTGGGATGGAAAGATGCTGCTTCCATTGTCACTGGTGATGGGAGGAGCAAGGCCCCCCATGAGTATACTGGCATGATTGATGCATTCAGGAAAACTGTTCGGCATGAGGGCTTTGGAGCATTATACAAAGGTTTGGTACCCAATTCTGTAAAGGTGAGTTATTACATTTCTTGAATTTCAAGAGTTACTGACTGTCAGGATTGCATAAAAAATTTTCACATGTGCCATTTTTAAAGAAAGAGGTTTAGATGGCCAAGTTGCTCTTTGCATATGACTTTCATTTTAGTTTTCTGTGCAAATATTACTCGTGGATGAAGAGATCTTGAGACTCGTTATCTGGAAGTCTCTAAAATTCTTGTTCATGATGCATTTGTTTGTGTGGTTGCTAGGCCAAATTATTACCATAGTGATCCTTGAGAATAGGATATAGAATATACATATTTGCCTGGACCCCTCCATTCCAACTCTGAATGCTTTGATCCAGAAACAAAAATTGCCACCATAACAATCTACTCAGAGTAAGCATATTGATAGTCATATCGTGTACAACCCTCACCACTCTTGACAGTTCCTTGGAGGTGTGAATAAAGTTTACACAGACACTTTTAATTAAGCCATTTAGATTTTCCAAGAACATGGAAATTAAGTTTGTAGTAGAGTTTTATAAAGCTTTTAACATGTAATAATTTTCAGTTTAGTTCTTTTCTAGAATGTTAAAAGTCTGATCCGGAAGATATTATTCAATCTTTCTAATCTCTTTTTCAGGTAGTCCCATCCATAGCAATTGCATTTGTAACATACGAGATGGTGAAGGACATTTTAGGAGTTGAGATCAGAATATCAGACTGAAGTGTGACTCCAACCTGATGTTTGTTGAACAAGTGTGCTATTTTTGTAGGCAAGGGAATAGGGAGAAAGGTAAACTAGGGTAATTTTCTTCCACATTTCTCTCTCCTAGAGAGTGAGTTTAAATATGCATTTAAGCTCGGTTATAAATTGTTTTCCTTTTTTGTTTCCTTGAGAACATGATGTAGATTTCAGCTTCTCATTCATGTGTCAATAAGTATGTTTGAGGGAACAACTCACTAAATGCGATTGGATGCCTCTCCATAAAAGTTGGGAAAAGCATTTTCCGAGTCTTACTTTGCAATAACTAGTTATTGATTGGGCTCCCTATCTTTCTTTTCTCTCCCTGGGTGTGTTTATTTATTTTGTTTAAATTTCATATTCTCAATAATTTTTTTTTTCTTTAGTGGAACAAAGTGAAGGCACAAAAAAAGAAAAAAGTTTTCCGTTTGCATCGAGTAATGATTGATTTTGTTCTGGGTGTTGAATCTATCTTTTCGTAATGGGTTTAGAGCATCGTCGTTTACAACGTCATTATTTCTTCAAGGCTTGAAGTCAGGCAAAAGGAGGCTGAAGGCGTTATCCAATTGTGTATTGATGGTGTATCAAGATAGCTGCATGTTGGTGTCACTTCTGTTGGCTAGAATTTAGAGAAAAGCAGAGAATAATATATTTATTAATGATTTTATTTTTTTGAAGAATTTAAGTTATTAAGCTGGCATCTCAATTTTAGTGATAAGGTTAGGTTATTTTTTGAAGTGGATATCATAATTCTTTTCTAGCTTAAATTAGATTCTCATTTTTAATCCTAAAAAACAAAGAGGAGTTTATTTTATTATGAATGCCCTCGAATGAAGACTGCTCAACCAACTGGTGAACATTATTAAGGTTTCCGGCTTTACGTAGCTTTTAACTGGTCGTACCCACGTGGATCACTTTTTCCATGTGATTTACCGTTTATTAAAAATTTACATACTTTGGAAAAGTGAATTATCTATGCTGATAATTGTTTTTCAGAGGGGAAGCAAAGTCCTAATCATATACATTTGACCCTATAATCTTTATGACCCCAAAGTCATCCCAGATGGATGAATTTGAGAGTTGCTAATTTAAGGTCATATATGCTGTTTTGCTTTTGTAAGCTATAATTATTATACAATGGTATTAAGTTTGCTATATCGTTATTGAATAAGAATAGATACATACCATAACTAATATCAGAGTATAAAGTC
Organism: Aleurites moluccanus; assembly: GCA_948193065.1. NCBI lineage: Eukaryota > Viridiplantae > Streptophyta > Magnoliopsida > Malpighiales > Euphorbiaceae > Aleurites > Aleurites moluccanus. The sequence continues at coordinate 97,713 of CANXYC012513850.1, read as the reverse complement.
ATTAATCACAATGACATTACTAGGAGGAGGACGTTTACTATAGTATTGGTAATCATAATGACGTACTACTAGGACTAGGTGTCAGACACGGTAGAAAAAATTTACAATAGAGTTGAAAACTTTAGAAAGCCTGTTCTAAACTTTAAATAAAGGTTCTTTTTTTTTTCTTCCTGGTAACATTCTTACATTTTTCTGCCATGCCTGAACCAAATGAAACACCTTTGTGACATCGCGAATGTCCCTTCTTCTGGTTTTTATTCTTGATATACTGCCCTTTGCTTCATTATCTTTTGTGCTCTTTATACCATTGTCAGGGGAATTTATGCAATATTTCGATGATAATGAAACTGCAGAAAAAACCATAATGAGAAGGTTCATCTCGCCAAGAAAATTAGAGTTTGGTTGCTCCCAATTGTTATCGGCATCAACACTATCGTGGTTGTCGTCGATGTCATTACATTCCCTCTCTTTCTTGACTTCCTCCACCAGCGCAATTTTGTGATTTTTTTCCTTTGCAAGATCAGCCATCCCGAGTGTTCTACTCTGCGTCATGATTCAATATCAAATTTGCTACTTACTTCAAGAATCAAGATTGCTTCATAATTATTGGTTGATTAAAGATTGATATATAGCACTTGGCTAATGTTTTTAGAATTGGACTGGTTAAAAAACCGGTAAAAATAGAGGGTCAGAAGGTTAGAGGTTTGATTAGAGTCAAACCGGTTAAATTAAAAAAAATTGATATATATATATATATATATATATATATATATATATATATATATATAATTTAACATTTATTATATATATGATGAAAATAAATAAATTTGATATTTATTATTTTTGATTAAAAATTAAAAAAATAAAAAAAAATATGATCCGCTCGAAGTGAAAAAATTGATACGATTTAGTCAATTCACTGATTTTTTAATCGATTTTTGAGGAATAAATTTTTAAAAACTGACTGAATTAATTTTTAATTTGATTTTTAATTTTTTTGGTTTGACTAGTCGATTCAGTCCAACTTTGATAATTATGCTTACGGCATAATTAAAGGGTCCACTAAATCAAAATATCACCATTCACCCATTGAATATGATTTTTACATGTCCTATATTTCAAATTGAATAGTAAATATATCTTAACAAATTCAAATTCAAATTATAAATATATATATAGGTTTCTGAATTCAATGTGTGCGGGTGTATGCAATGATTCAAATTAGCTAGTAGATTCTTACGCAACAACAGAACTAAGAAGAAGAAGAGGAAGAAGAAAGGGCAAAGACGAAAAAAAAAATTTTTTTTTGAGGAGAAATTAAGTTTTAAAAAATAAAATGCAAATAATATGACCATTAAAATTCTCTAATGCAGACAGATTCAAACTCATTGTTTAATCGCTGATCGGAAATTTTGATGATAAATTAAAAAAAAAAAAATCCAAAAGTTGGATTACATATAAAAAAAATTCTGAATTCGAAATTAGAATAATTAAAATATGAAAAAACTGACCTGACCAAAATGGAGCTTTTGGGATCAAAACCTCTGTGTACTGTAAAAAGAGAGAAGAAAGAAAAGTAAAAAAAAAAAAAAAGTTAAAAAAGAGAAAAGATGAGAAGCTCAAAATCAAAACATGTGGAGACCAATTAATTGATAAAACCTCCTAGATCCTAACCGTAGATCATTTTTTGAGAGTAAAAAAAGAAAAAAGTTTGATTTTTTACTAATTGCGGTTTGCCGTTAGTTGTTGTTTTTTTTTTTCCCCTTAACAGTTTGTTTGTTGTTTAGTGTTTACTATTACGATAACAGATCCGTGTCTATTGTGATGTTAACGAAGCGGATTTGAGTGGAATTTTCATCATTCTCATCCTCGTGTATTAAAACGCATCCCATTTTCAGTTCATTCTGTAGTGGCAGGACGAAATTACACATGAATATTTGGGATCAAATATAATATTAAAAAAATAATTTCAGATTAACGAGAAAATGTGAATAATTTTTTAATTTTGAGTCGTTATATTTATATTAAATATATACATATAAAAAAAATATAACTATAAAATAAAATATTTCAAAATTTTGAGGGTCATTTACATATTTTTTAAAATAATATATAAAAAATAGGAGTAAAAATATAAATTTTTAAGATTTTAGGATCATGCACCACCTATCAGCAATAAAATTTTACTCCCTGTTAAATGAGTTAAAATTTTAATACTCAATAGGTATTGGAGTCTTGACGGACCACAAATATATTTTATGTAAAAATATTTTATTCAACTTTATTTTATTTTTTTTATTTTATTTTGAGTTGTATTTTACATTAAAAAGTGAATAAATCAAAAAATTATTTTTTAAACTAATGCATTTTATATTTATATTTATTTCTTTTTAAATTAAATATTTTATTAACTCGTTAAAATATTTAATTAAATAAAATAGAATTTTTTTTAAAGTTAATAATTAAACATTAATAATAATAATTTTTTAATTATTTTCAACTATATTATAAAAAAATATTGATTTTCTAAATTTAATATATATATATATATAAAAGAAGTGATGTGAGGTGAATTTGTTGATAAATGGCATTGCAGGTTTGTGTTAGGTTATGGAGAAGAGAATATAATTTTCATCCCATTAAAATATTTCGATTTTTTTTTTCGCCTCTTCCCACTCCATTCTCTATTTTAATCGGCACGAATCACGAATCATAGCATTTTGTCATTTATTCGTTAATTGAAAAGTGTTAGTGAGTTAGTTTTAAATTTCATGTTTTCAAATATTCAGGATGAAACTTTTTATAATATGCTATAAATATATGAAAATTTTTTGGGGTGGCCTCTGACAATCTAGCAAGTAGTTCCAACTCTGTAAATACCCATTTTGATCAGAACGAATCAGAGGGAATTTTTACTGAATTGAAACATTTTGTCATCCCTAGAAAAAGCGTTAGTCAGTTTCTAATTTCATGGACCCAATGATCTCGGCTGATTGTGACAGCTAATTTGTTATTATAGGTTCATCCCCCTTGGGTTCCAATCCATCTATTTTGAAACAAGTGTAAACTTCAAATTGATGTTATCCATTTTCTTCAAATGAATTGTATAAAATATTAGTTTTCTCTTTTTTTACTTAAAAAATTTACTTTATTCATTTTCTTTTTATCTTCTATAAAATTAATATATAAATTATTATTTATCAATGAACCTTTAGTCGAGTTACACAAATTATTTTTGGGCAATATTTATTAAAAAAAAAAATTATACTATATATGATTTTTTATTTTTATTATTTTTTCTTTCATTTTTATATTTAAAAAAAAAATACTATTTTTAGTATATGTTTGTTATATATATTTAATATATGTTATGTTTTTTAAAAAATATTTTTTTAAGTATGTAGTATTTTTAAAAAAATATTTTTGAAATAATAAAAATGAATTTTTTTTGGGGTATTTTTGTAAAAATCTAAAAAAAAAAAAGTAGTAATATTTGTTTGTATTAATTTGGACAAGAGCCCGGCCCACGCGGATGCGCTTCTCCAAAGGAGTGGTATGGTGAAGGTACAGGACAACTACTATGTGTCATTTTTAGGCACAATCACTGCAAGTCAAGGAGCGTGAGGTCATACTTAATAGTATCTAATTGTCTATTACAAAAAAGAATCTGTCACGTGCGAGAAGCCGAGCGCACCTCCTGAGCGCGGCTCATTTAAGGCCACTCATTTCTTTCCACGGAACGTGTACTCATTTCCGTCTCCTAAACAAATACATTTTAAAATGGTTCGGCTTCCCAAATGCCACTAGGTTTCATGTAAATTACTATAATAGCCTCTCATTGTTACAAACTTTTATAAGGGCTTGGATTCCTGCATGGCAGATTAAGTAAATACTGCAAAAATAAAAATCAAATTTTTATGCACTTGTATTATACAGGTTCGAACAATTGTCAGCCAATAGATAGTTAGTACTCCGAAAAATTATTATTAGATATAATTAAAATATATATTTTTTATTAGTATAAAAATAAATTTATATTAATATATTTTATTTTAATTATATTTTATATAAATAAATAAATATATTTTTATTTTATTTAATAATTTTTATAGTATTATATTTACAGTATTATTTATATATTTAAACAAAATCTGAAATTTTTTGTTAGTACATATTTGTGTAATTAATTATTAAAAATAAATAATAATTTTTCAAAAATTTATGAGCCATAGAATTTCAATTGATTGTTTAAAAAATATCTTACTCTTGATATGAACTTTTTTTTTTTTTTTTTTTTCAATCAGTTGTCAGTTTGTGTAGAAAACTAAAAACATATTTATTTTCCATTTAAGTTAAAGAAAACCTCTCTTTTCTTTCTTCTTCTTTCCTTCTAATTTATAAAATTGAATTTTGTCTGAGAAAAATAAAAATTCTTTCCTTGTGGTGCAACTCAATGGTATTTATTTATTTATTTGTTCAATTTATTATTATTATGAAGAATGTGACTGTTGTTCTTTTGATTATTAGGATGCAATTTAGTGTTTATTTATAGTTAGATTGTTAAATTGTTTTGTGAAAATAAAAAATAAAAAATTATATTATATATTATTTTATTTTAATTTAATTTTCCCTCTATTTGAAATTCTCTCTTTGTTATTGAGAGTTGGATGCTATTTTCTGTTTAGAATTTAGATCAATTCCTTCTTTTTCCACTCTACTTTAATTTCACTTGATTTTATTGTTCTTCGTGTTTTAGTTGACGATATTGAGATGAAAATTAAGATTTACTCAATTTAGTTTCAAATTCTTTTGAACAAATTATGCATTTTGATCTGTTTATCTTTTAGTCTGAATTTTGTTTCTCTTTACTTGTATATTTGTTGAATGGGTTAATTTTGACAGCATGGAGCGAAATGGGGAAGAAGTGGTTGCCAATGATAGAGCTGGGAATGGAGAGTTACAAGGAAAAGGCTGTGATATTCCCCTGAAATTAGAGGGCCACAATAATGTATTGGAATCACCATTGTTGTGTGCATCTTTGAGGAGAGATTGGCCAGAGAACTCTACCCATGATTATGTAGGTACAAGTAGAACACAAGATAAGGATTCAAGTACATGTGTAATTTCTTTAGCTGGATCTGAACCTCCCCAAACTAGCCCATGTTCTTTAAATGATGTGGGAAATGTCCTTGAATTGACTGTGGGAAATTATAGGACCCCTAATCTTACTGGGCCTTTCAGTAATAGAAGAAGCCAATGGCAGAATCATGTGTCTGAGTTACCTAGATCTAGATATAAGGCCTTGCATGGTGTTCATGATACCAAAAATGTGTCTCTCTGTTTAGGGACTAGTGACAAGAGAATTATATCAAGCTATAATGAGGATACTCCTCTTAATACCTTTGCAAATTCTAGCTCTTCTCAGTTATCTGTAAATAAAGCCTTGAAGGGAAAGGGTACTTTCAGCAAAAACGAAGATACTCAAGCTGTATTTAGCGGTGTTGTTTTGGGCCGAAGTGATGGAAAATTGGGTTATTCAAGGAAGGTAGCTTCTGATGCATTGATGAGGTCAAGTGCTAAGCTTTCTTTGCATAGGATTGATGAGTCTAGTTCTGAATTTTTACATCATGGGATCAACTTGAGAGAGTGGATGAAACCTGGGTGTCATAGAAGAGAGAAAGTTGAAAGCCTGTTTATCTTTAGACAAATTGTGGAGTTCGTGGATTTAGCACACTCTCAAGGAGTTGCTTTGCAAGACCTACGGCCATCCCGTTTTAATTTATTGCCATCTAATAGGATTGTGTTCACTGGTTTGTTTGCCATGAGAGAATTGCAGGCTGCTGTATTTCATGATTTCGTTAAGAAAAGGCCAATGGAACAAGATGCAGCCACATATGGTTGTTTAGTTGCAAAACAGCAAAAACTCAGTGAGGACATGAAGTTTTTGGAACACCAGCCTCGGCTGACCTCTAAATGTAGCTTCAGGAGTACAGCAGTTGATGAGATTGAGTTTCAAGGAAATGGTGCAAAAGACTCTGGCAATGATGAAATTTATTCTCAGAGCCATTCTAATTACCAAAATTCACATATGACAACTAGGCAACGGTCTCTTTCTTTAACTGCACAATTGGAAGAAAAGTGGTATGCTAGTCCTGAGCAACTGAATGGAGGATTTAACACTTTTTCGTCAAATATCTACAGCCTCGGGGTACTTTTTTTTGAGGTGAGTTTTTGGCTGTAGGTATTAGATATTTATTACGTACAGTCTATAGTTTTGTTTATTGGTTTGTTAACTTGATTTTAGCACAAATAACCTAAGTTAGGAGTTGCTGAGCCATTTGTGAACGTGAAAATCATTCAAGATTTTAGTTTTCAGTCTTCACTTTATAACCTTGTAAGGCTAAACTTTCAAACCTTGTAACGACGTCTCATTGTCTTCATTAAAGACATTGTAGAGCTTTATTTAAAATATTTTTTTTTTGTTTCAAAAAGAAATATGATTTTGTTCCATAATCTGGATCCATAACTTTTGTTAAAAACACCTGTATGTAATATAGATAAGGGAAAAGTTACTTCCATGTTAATAAAAAACACCCTAAGCACCCTCAGTGTGTTGAGTAGACACCCTATCTTTTCAACTAACATGGGCTGTTTCCATCAGTTGCTCAGCTGGTTTGAATCACATGAGATGCATTCTACTGTTATGTTGGATTTGCGCAATAGGATTCTACCATCGAATTTTCTTTCAGAAAATCCAAAGGAAGCTGGCTTTTGCCTTTGGTTTCTTCATCCTGAACCTTTGTCTCGTCCAACAGCAAGGTATAACTGTGTCTTCTACTATAATGGGATGACGTTCTGTTAATTCCTGAATTATTTTAACGTACTGTTGTTAGTGATTATATATGGTGATTATGGCTGCTGGAAGTGAAAATTCCCTATACTTCTTTATTATCCTTACTTGTACTTGCTTAAATCCACCTGTTTGTTTCTTGTATTCTTCTAATTTTGCCATATGTAATGTGCTGTTGACCACTGACTATTAAGAACACAGATCCATATGGTAAACCTGAGCCATTTCTTCAATTGAAGCTGAGATGCTTTGCCTTAATTGCTTAGTTGGATATTGTTTCTACGGTGTCCATACAGCTTAAAGCATAATTAATGGATATCTGCTCATGACGGTTGAATCCTCAGATACAGTGCTAAATAACTATGCTCTGATTATCTAATTGCTTAGTTATATCTAGAACTGAAGTTGTTTCCTATGTTTTTGTAACATTCCTTGGTGACCCAGGAGATATATATACCATCTTGATGTAGAAAACATTTCTTACTGGGTACTGTTGAGAATAAAGTACCGATTAAAATATCATTTAAATAACATGTCTTAAGGAATGATTCAGGAAGAGGACAAGTAGTCAATAGGATTGCTTTTTTTGTGTCCAGATGAGTTGTTCAATACTTGAAAAAGGACTTATTTTGCTATCTTTTCACTGATAGATTCTGATATTGCTGTTATTAAGTATGGAGTCTCAATTTTAACTTGTTTCTTGGTTTCATAAAATATGCAGTTGCATATGCTGCATCTTGTTTTATATACCAAATACCTATATGCATCACAGTTGATTTACATTCTGTAATTCTTCAAAATATGGTTAAATATGATATATTTTCAAACTCCTTTATTTGACATGCAACAGGGAAATCCTGCAGTCTCAATTAATATGTCAATCCCAGGAATTGTGTTCTGAGAATGATGTATCAAGAGATCCTGAAAATGATGATACCGAATCAGAGCTGTTGCTTCGTTTCCTCAATCTGTTGAAAGAACAAAAGCAGATGCATGCCTCCAAGTTAATTGAACATCTTGAGTGGTTAGAAGAAGATATTAAGGAAGTTGAGAAAAGACATTTTTTGAGGATTTCCTCAGTTTTCGCTAGGGCAGAAGAGACCTTTCCTGCCACAAGAGAACAAGGATTACATCTTGGTACAAGTAAAGTAGATATTTCCAGATCATTTTTGGCCTCCAATATGAATGAGGTAAAGCCAATGAGAAATATTAACCAGATTGACAATGCCTACTTTTCCATGAGATCCCAAACTTCCCAAATCCACCTAACTTCTTTGGCATCACGCACTGATAAAGATTTTCTCAAGAAACAAGATAAGTGGTCTGCTGTCCATAACGGGGAATCAAGCATGATTCAGAAATCTGTTGATCCCCTTGGAGCCTTTTTTGACGGTTTATGCAAGTTTGCTCGATATAGTAAGTTTGAAGTGTGTGGATCACTGGAAAATGGAGATCTCCTAAGCTCTACAAACGTACTTTGCTCTTTATGTTTTGACCGTGATGAGGAATACATTGCTGCTGCTGGGGTGTCAAAAAAGATTAAAGTTTTTGAGTTTGGCACACTTTTAAATGATTCCACTGATATCCATTATCCTGTGGTTGAGATGTCAAACAAATCTAAGCTTAGCTGTGTCTCCTGGAACAACTACATAAAAAACCATTTGGCTTCAACAGATTATGATGGTGTGATTCAGGTATGTAGTTTTTGCTCTGGAAAAACATTTGGTTTCAGTAGTCCATTGCATTCAATTTTATCCAGCTTCTTTCATGATTTTATCGTAGTATACATTCTCACCAAATGTAAGCTAATAAGTTCTCCTTATGGCCCTTGTTCGTAACTTAAAAGAGTCTTTTAGTTCAAAAAAAAAATAAATTAATTAAAAAAAAAACTTAAAAGAGTCTTGTATATTATGAAAACTATACTTATTCTCAGTTAGAATTATTGACCACCTGAGATCAATACCATGAGTTATAATCCTAGTATTCCGAGAGCGAAAATTTAAATGCCTTTGTACTTAAATGAGGTAGTGTTGATCACCCTCTTATTGAGAGAATTAATTATTATGTTGTGTATTAAGTGCAGTGTAGAATAATTCCTTGTTGTCCTGTATGATGAAGAACCACGGTCAAATTTCTAAAATGGAGAAGAAATGATTTATCTTAACAAAGTGGATGCATTTTAAAACATGTGCTGTTAAAAAGCTGCAATTGACAAAAGAACTAATTAAATTCATTTCATAAATTTGTGTTTCCTTCTACATCCGAGATGATTTCATTGAATTAGAAATCTTAAATATTACTTTTGAGTTTTAAAAAGCGGGATGGAGTGTGAGATAATGGTATGAGTTCCCTAATGTCTTTAATTAGGTACATAACTTTAACCATAGGGTCTTAGGGCAACTACATTTAGTGTTTTGTTAGATTTGTGGTGCATTTGTGATTTCTTGACTTTTCTAAATTTGATTAAGGTCACATTAGACTCACTTTCAAAAAAGAAGAGGAAGAAAAAAAAGAAGTAGAAGATTAGAGTCACATTAGAGCATAATAAATTCAACTCAACTCAACTTAGTCTTGATCTCAAAATTAATTTTGTTAGCTTAATCTTTATCTCAAAATTAATTGGGGTCAGCTATATGAATTTTTTGTTTCCACTTCTGATAATTGTAATAACTCTAAATCATATTGTATTCCTTCCCTAAGTTAATTTAAGTCTACTCTTTCCTTTCTTCCTCTCCTATATCATGATATACTCAATCTTTCTAATCGGAGCCTCCCTAAATCTCCATTTTATATGTACAAATTATTTTAATCTTCATTAGGTCATCTTGTCCTCAATCGATGCAATTCTCACTTTATTTCTAATGCTCTCATTGCGTTTCTTATATATTTTAATATGACCATATATATATCTTAGCATTCTCATCTTTGCAAAACTCGTATTCAATTCACATTATTCCTTCATTGTCAAACACGATATAACATAGCCGGTCGAAAAGTCGTATGATAGAATTTTCCTTTTAATTTATTAGGAATCTTGCTTTCACGTAGGACTTTTATAGTAAGTCTCCATTTTAACCACCTAACTTTTATTCTATGACTAATATTTTCATCACAACCTCCATCACCTTGAAGGATTGAGTTTAGATATTTAAAATGGGTACTTTGTTATGTGGAGGAAGTTGGTTTTGAATTTCTGGACTGTTTAGATAAGCAAAAATCCAAATGAGGGTCCAAATAGTTTCCTTTTATCGGCAGACGAGTAAATGACTCTAACTTTTGATTTGGGATGAGTCACGGGACTCGTAATATATTAATAAATACTGATTTTCGAACCCGACACTGTCTCATTAGGATTAGTCCCCATAACCCCGTTTTCATCTCCAAAATCATCCCTTTAGAGTTTCAACGAATCATATTTAGTTTCAGACTTATTTTTATTATTTTTAAATTTATTTCTTTTAATTTTTTTTTTTAATATTAGGGTTTGATACTGTATTTAAGTCTTCTATTCATTATTTTAGAGGCAGCTTTCAATTAATAAAAATTCAGAAACCCTAAACCTTTTGTGCGTCACTTTGGAACAATGCTACTCCATCTAAGTTAACTCCCTCATTATCTCACTTCAACCTCCATTTTGATTCTACTTAACCTGATACTTTTAGATTTCTAAGAAACTTATTTTCGAACTATGAGGACCTTTTGCCTATGATTTAATTTCTGCAGAAATTTATCATTGTGATGTAAATGGCATGTTAAATTTTATTTATACGTTTTTTCTAGTCCAGCGATTAAGTTGCTATTATTCTTGTTTTTATGCTGGTTATTTTTGCTAATGACATGATTTGTATGGATGGAGTCCAGATGTGGGATGCAGGCACTGGTCAGGGATTCTCTCAATATATAGAGCACCAAAAGAGAGCTTGGTCTGTAGACTTTTCACTTGCTGATCCTATGATGCTTGCCAGTGGAAGCGATGACTGTTCTGTGAAATTGTGGAGCATTAATGAGGTACACTTTCTCTCATGCTGTTCAATTTTTGGTCCTAAGTTGTATGGAAATCGACTTGCAGTGCCCACATGTCACGCACCAAGTCACGGATGCACACATGCAGTTGAAGCTACTAAAACGGAACTTCATCAACTTATGAAATCTACATGCTCATATGTGGACTTGTTGGAACAAGAGATCTAAAGCAATCATTTTAGGGCTGCTGTCAATTGTGACTGAAAAAAAATTCTGATAAATTTTGTTTTACCTGGATGCTTATGCTTGGGCCATAGCTAACAATTTGGTTGAGCTATTAAAAAGAGATCTCTGTCTAATTTACCATTGAAATTGGATTATCTTCCATTTATAGCAAGTATGCATATACCTTTAATGTTTAACAATGGACTTAACCCATGGTTACATGAGCTGGTTATTTTGAGACTCCAGTTTCATTGCCGACTCTAAATACCTTGTATTCTCATATTGAACTTAGGATACTTCTTGAAAGTTCAGTTTATGTCTTTATGATATTTTTTTACTTTCAAAGGTGCGAGAAAAAAATTGAGTTTAATTATTTTGCTCGGAGGTTATGTAGGCGTTTGGAATCTGGCACTATCTACTTTTTTACTTCTATGTGCTCTTTAGTAAACTTTTAGCTTTTGAATCTGCTTACTATAAGATCTACTGTCATGCATATCCCTCTTCAACTGTTGACAATGGAATTAACTTGTGGTTATGTCACATGCATTCTTATTTCCTCCAATCCTGTTACTGACTCTAGATTCCTCTGTTTCTCCTATTGAACTTGGGATACTTCTGAAAGTTCAAATTTTCTATAAAAAAGCGTTCACTTTTTAGAGTTGTGATAATAATTTTGAATGTAATTATTTTGCAGAGAGGTTCTATAGGTACCATCTGGAATCCTGCCAATATATGCTGTGTTCAGTTCTCTGCATCCTCTTCTCATTTGTTATCTTTTGGATCTGCTGACTATAAGATCTACTGCTATGATCTTCGGCATACTAGAATACCCTGGTGCACATTAGCTGGCCATAAAAAAGCTGTTAGCTATGTGAAATTTTTAGATGCAGAAACCCTTATTTCTGCATCCACGGACAATACTCTAAAGCTTTGGGATCTTGGCAAGACTAGCCCAACTGGGTTGTCCTCCAGTGCTTGTCGCCTTACATTTGGTGGCCACACCAATGAGAAGGTTGGCCACAGTAATATAGAGTTGAATATTTTTAGCATCTGTGGCTTTTTTTTAATTTTTTGCTCTAACTGTTGCAATTTTTTGTATATTCAGAATTTTGTAGGTTTATCTACTCTGGATGGATATATAGCATGTGGTTCAGAAACTAATGAGGTAAATTATTTAGATCTCTACATTAATAAAAATTTGAAAATTAATTTTTACCAAAAGATTGTACTTTGCTTGATCGTGATTTCTTTGCTGTCTGCATAACACTGTAGGATATAGTTCTGTTAGCTACTAATCACAATCAAATGAGACATATTTCTTTTATGGCATTACTAAACTCTTATTTTAGATCTATTTCTTTGAAAACTATGTGGGACGAGTGCATAGTATCCTGAACTTTTCCAGTTTCATTTTTTCAGGTTTACTGCTATCATCGATCCCTACCAATGCCAATCACTTCTTACAAATTTGAATATGTTGATCCGATCTCTGGAAACAAGATTCTGGATGATAGTGGACAGTTCGTTTCAAGTGTCTGTTGGAGACGAAAGTCTAACATGATTGTGGCTGCCAACTCGACAGGAAATATGAAAGTATTAAAGATGCTATGAGTTGTGAAAAGAACTTGTCCTCTTTGCATTTATCCAGGAAGCAGAGTCATTTCCTGAGTATTTGTTATTTGGATGCCAGACCAAAATGTCTCCAGCTTTTTCTGATTGGTTGGAGGATACAAGTGTGACCTTAGATAGTTTAAACGCTAAGGAAATGCAAGCTATTCTTGAAGCCCCTCACCTGCTGAAGAAATATCATTTCACACAAGCTTATAGCCAACTCTCAATTTAGATGCTGCTTCCAAGCTCCAACAGCTGCGCTTCATCGACATCAACTAATAGTTTCATAGCTAATCCTGCAGTGGAAGGTAAAAAGGGGTTTCGAGCTGCACCCCAACTCCTGGGGGTACTTGCCATCTTTCCAGCCGGCACTCGAGTTGATTAAAAAGGCAGATTGATTTTCGATAAGATCGATATGTTGTGGGATAAAAAAAAAGAGGTTTTAGTAGAGTACATAACTCACATAAGCAAAATTTATTATTTAACTGATATTTGAAGAGGAATGTAAATGATTGGAACTCAAATACCTTAAGCAGACTTTTTGTTGTGGATTGCTCCTCAGAACTGTACATTTATATGGCTGAGGCATGCGTTCATTTAATTTAATTTTTTTTTGGCAAGGTATATATTCTTTTATCAGAGATTTTTTTTTATATATATGAACAAGTTATTACTTGCAATATAATCTCTATCTTGTATTTTATTCAATTAATGTATTAGAATAATTTTTTTTTTCAACATGATTAAGAGATGAGAAATGTAATATATGAAGCTTGTGTTTAGTTGCAAAAACAAATATAATGTAACTAATTTTAATTTTAGTTTATCTAGTATTAGCGGTCGATATACTTGAAGATCACTACAAAATAAAAAAAAAAAAAAGTTGATTTGTCCTCTTGTGAAATTTAATTATTTATTGAGTACTACGGCATCGTCTATCTGCCAGACGCTGCACAATCGCAAGCCCAACGACAGCGAAATTAGACATGCGACAGAGCTTGTAAGTATGCGTTTTAGCGTAAGCGACCGAAATCATGAGGAGCGTCGTTTTTGTTAAAGAGGTAGCTTATCTCCGTGTCTGGATTGCATTTATCCACTGCCTTCTACTGTAATTGTTTGACATTTTGTTAGTAATTATGGCTATGAGCCCAAGAGTATGTTCAAAATATCGTATAATAACACATGATAGAAGCAGGAGCGAAATCATAATTAAAAATTGCAGGGAACTAAAAAAAAAGAGTGAAACGCTTAAAAAAATTTCAAAACGTTATGATACGTATCTCATATATTATCCAATCTTTTATTTTGTTTTTATAAAAAAAAAAATCAAATAATTTAAAAAAATGCAATGTTAATAAACTAACTAATAATATATTATTACTAAATTGATAACAAAATATTTTCATTTAAAAGATTTTAAATCACAAGAATCTATAAAAATTTATACAGTTACACAAATAAAAAAATTAAGAGAGAAAAAAAAATGTGACAGATTTTTCTCCATCTTTTTGTTTTGATAGGAAGGAATTAAAATAAGTAGATAGTATTTTTATGATTGTTGGATTACAATCTTAATTTTACTAATTTTTCTAATTAATTAGAAATGTTATAAATGTAAAACGTTATTTTTTTTAAATAAATTTAACTGAAAGTAATTTAGATCGAAATTTCACAGACAAAAGTAAAATATTAACATTTGCTTTATAACCAATATATATTTTTCTATATATACTTTGAGACCAAAATATTTGGCGGGCTCATATTAAAGTTACCTTCCCTGAAAAGCCACAACATGTCAGAATAGAAAAGCTTCTTCACATATTTTCATTCCATGAAAAGAAATTAAAAGGCCATTTCTTTCACAAGGCTCATTTGGTGACTATTAAATATATATATATATATACTAAGCTACAGGAGGACTGGGGGACCATGACCCCCTCTGGTCAACCTGTAGCTTCGCAACTGGATAGAAGAACAATGTATGAACTTTTATTCAAAGAACATCAAGTTCAGACCACTAACTAAAAATTTTAAGAAAAAAAGGAAAAATAAGATTATTATTGAATGAATAAAAAATGTTCTCAGCATAATATAGTCAAAAGAAAAGTCTATCAACCTAGCAGTAACCTTAAACTGATTTAACTAAAATAACACAATCCAAAAAAAGAAAAGAAAAAGAAAATTGTGGCTAAGTTACATTTTAAGCTTATAAAATTGTAATCCAATCTAGGAATAATATAGGCCTCTAAGGTACACTAGAAAACAATGATTAGACTTGAAGAGGTCTATGGGAGCTCAGAATCTGATGCAGGACCAGAAGGTGTTCTAATTTTTGGACTAATCATTGTTAGCTGGCTTTCTGAATTCATTCTCATACTACGCCTACATGGGGTTATCAGTTGTGGAGGTCTAGAACGTCCTTTTGATGTTCCTATACAACCATACCAACAACATGTTAGTACATGCAATAAATAATTTATATTTTTTATTATTGAAGTGTCTTCTCCAGAGCTGTGAGATGGCAAGATTTACCTGGTTGTCTACTTGTTCTCACATCTGGCGATTTCTTTGACAAGGAAGGTTTTCTATCGAGTTTATTGTCAGGTGATGTTGAGAACTTCCTTTCACTGGGGGATGGTAATGGAGAGGGGGATGGAAATGGATCATCCATGGGAATAACATTTTCATCCCCACTGACTGAAGCTTTATCATCACTTCCTGATTCTGAAGTTTCTTTTAGAGTTGCTCTTAGTTTTTCCTTCTCGAACACTCTATAAACAAACATCTGGAATGGAATTTGGGCTATTGGTGATGAATTAGTTGCATCCCAATATGGGAATTTCCTGCAAAGATTTGACTCCATATCACCATAGTCTAAGGCTGGCATTGGTGGGTCTATTTCTCTATTATAATCAGGATTCATGGCAAGGAAGCGTTTCGTGTAGCGAAGGATCCTGCAGATGGATGAGAAACTTGGCCTTTGGTTTGGATCAGTTTGCCAACATTTCTTTGTCAAGCTAGTAACATATTTAGGTGAATTTAATGGGAATAAAGGCCTTTCCCCTGCTCTAATGTTTCTACTCATCTTGTCTCCTTGAAGATGACTATCTTCAAATGGAACTTTCCCTGTTAAAAGTTCAAAGCAAATCATTCCAAAGCTGTAAACATCAGATTTTTCTGCGTATTTGAAATTTAGAGCATCTCCTGTCTGTTCTTGCTCTTCCAGGACTTCAGGAGCATACCAGATGAATGGGAGGGTTCCATTCTGATTAGAAGAGTTTTTTGGAGAGAATTTCTTAACTGATGATAGCCCAAATCCTGAAATCTTTGCTTGCAGGTACCCTTCTGTTGTTATGCTTCTTGGTTTAACAAGAATGTTACAAGGGTTTAAATTCCCATGATAAATTTTCTTCGAGTGGAGATATTCCATTCCTCTAGCAATTTGGAGCATAAGATCAATTGCAACTGGAAGAGAAAATGGAATTCTCTTTCTTGGCCCACAAACCTCTCTAATATAGCTAGAAAGATTTCTACTCATTAGTTCCATAACCAAAAAACACTCTTTCTTTTCCTCATCAGTGAACCCACATAAGAAATGCATTACATTTGGGTGGGAAAGAGAGAACAATGAAGAAATTTCAGGAACAAGAGGTTCAATGTCACCAAAGAAATGTCTAAGGGCAAGGCTTTCACCCATCCACAAGATCTCCTTGTATTGACTCCCATTTCCAAGGCGTCGCCTTATCTGATAATCTTTAGTCCCAACTAAGATTGAACTTGGCAACAATCTCCCATTTTGAGGCATTGATCCATCCAAATTTCTTAGAAGAAGATCTGTTAATTGTCGCTCATGCTTTGTTAAACATGAAATTTTCTTTTCCTGAATTTTATTCAGCAGAATCCACCTATCCTCTTTCCAAACTGTATCAAATCTTTCACACAAATCCTGAGTAATGAGATACTGTTTTGCGAATTTCCATTGAAAAAGCTGTGGGTCTTTCCATTGCTTTTGATACTTGTTTGAGTATACAATTCTTTTCTTCTGTATCTCATGTTGATCCCACCCAGAAAATTCACCAGCAGTTTCGATTGCTTCGATAACAATAGAAATATAGGTAAGTAAATTATGTACATAAAACTGAACGCAATCTTTGTTCTGATAAAGTATGATAGCTTTTGCCCACCAATCTTTGGTTTCCAAGCATTGTTTGATGTAACCTTCTCCTTCTTTGAATATTCTATGAATTTCCCTCATTGGTTGTTCGAGAATTCTCCATTTGATATGTTTCTCTTCGAATTTTAAGTTATGTTTCATCTCTTCTGCAATTGAATCATATGCACAACTAAATATATCAAGCAACAAACAACACTGTCGCTGATTGATTTGAATATAGTCACGAAAAACCATCAATGCCTTCAAACTTCCTAGTACCTCTCCAATTTGCCTGAATTGTTCCATTCTGCAATTTATTTCACGTCTGCAAATGGGTATTTCAGAATTCAACAAACTTGCTTCATAACATCAACATTAATCAGACAATAGAAAACAAAGATGCCTTACCAATTGTTAATTAGGATATTCAAAATGGTAAAAACCTCGAAAACGACTATGGTACCAAGGAAGACTTGATAATGTGTTTAATTGATGTAGAGGTATTAATATAGAGGAGAATTGCTGATTTCTACAAGATTTATTGTAGAAATCAATAATTTCCTCCACCACTACAAAATAGGAACTAATTAAAATCACACAAACTAAAACCCCAGCACAAGTTTTTAAATGTGAAATCAGAAAGGACTTGATCAAGCCCTATATAATGTTTTTTCCTAAATTTCTGGAATTTTCGAAAAGGGTGGAAAATATTTATCTGTAAATGAATTTAGAACTGGAAATTGGATGTATCCTGGGAAAATTGAGTTAAGATTTTAGAGGAGACAAAAATATGGCCCTAACACTTGTCACTTTGTTTTTCCCTCCGATTTCTTTGGACGAAGTTTTTTATTCACATACCCGCCTTTTTAGCCTAAATATAAAGGTGTAATAACTGTCTTTAAACCAAATATTACAATGCATCTAAACTCAAATTATTGCTAATCATATTAAAATATATATATTTATATTTTTTGCTAAAATAATTATCGTTACAACAGGTTATATCAATGGTATTTAAATTAAAATTAAATGTTTTAAATTGAATTTAACCCTTTAAAAAAAAATAATTAATTTAAAATATATTTAATGACTTGGAATTTTCAAAATTATATAACACATTTCAAACTATAATGTTTTTTTTTTTTTAATCTTTGAATTTAAATAATTATTATAAATACTCTTTAACTTTAATTTTACTACCTCTAAATATATTATTAATTAATTAATATATTTCTTTGCAAAATAACTATATATAGTATATAGGTAGATTTTGACGAGCTATATAGTTTTAGAATCACCCGAATAGCGATATGTATCCATCTAATGAACTAATAATTCAATTTAGTTTTGGATTAGAGGTAACGACCTTGGTTATATGGACATCAAAACGCAGCGTTTGGCTTAAATGGATTTATCTCTCTCTAGCTTAGGGATGGCACCAGCGAGGAGAGAGGAGTAGAGGGATGTGACGGATGCATAAAATTATCCTTAATCTCTACCCTTGTCTTAGTGAAAAATTTATATTTTCCTTACATGAGGGATAATTTAGGAGTGTATTGAATAAAGAAAATTAAAATTTTTAATGGATATTTAATAATAAATTTTAAAAAATTTAAGAGTTATTCAATTAAATTTTTTAAAAATTATAAAAAAAATTATAAAAATTAGGGATATTCAATTATGGAAGAGATATGGCCGCCCATTAGAAACAAATCCCCGCCATGTTCACCGGTTCTCAGGTGAACAACTTCAATCACATACTAAACCCTGATTTTTTGTTTTCCTTCTAGTAATTCCAAATATTTTCTTATCCAAACCCTTACCCTAATGTAGTTATTAATATCATTATATAATGATTTTCAGGGGATCCTAACTACATTATCTCAAACTAATGGGAAATATAGATATGATTACGCAACCGTTCCTTTCCTGGCTGAAGTGTTTAAGGTACATAGTGACCACTGCTGAATGAATTAGTGAAAAGTGATTAAGCTAACTATTTATTTCAGCTGTTTGAAGCTTTGAGTGGATAAAGATATTTTTCTTAATCCAGGTTTGGTGCAATTTTCAACGTCTCGGCTTCTCATGGATGATTTCAGAGGTGGGTCTGAGAAGGGACCGTGGTGGCAGCGCCTTTTCAATGAATACACCATCATAACCTGGATGATGGTTTTAAATCTCGGATGTCCTGGACTTCTGGTTTCTTAGTTGATGAAATATGCCGATAACATTGCCAAGGTATCTCCTATAAAATTCTGCCAAGTGCTTTTTGACTAGCCTTACTATTTAGTAATACATCTTCATCCATGCATTAGATGAAATTTATTTGTTAAATCTTTGTAGCTCATGTTTCTCAAGATTCTCTTAACCGCTACTCTTTCTTTTAACTCATTTGAAGTGTATTCAACTTCAGTGGCAATGCTTCTGGCATGGTTATATCTGTGTTCCTCTTTAATTTCATGCCTACGTTGCAGGTAAACTTCCATGCTTATAACCGACATACCCCACCCTCTCTTCCGTTCCCCCTTGTTCTCTTATATCCAGTTTTTTCGAGGCTGCATATCCAAATCAGCTCACTGCCTAGGCATGGGCCTGGACAGGGACATTTAGGCAAGTTAGGTGGTTGCCTCATTCAATTGTTGTCTTACAACATCAGGAAAATCTGTGAAATTTTGACCTTGACTTTGACAAAAATACCCTTTCCCTTGCACACATGGATGGAAAAAATTGTTAAAAGTATCAAGCTTTTACTTAGGAGACTGGCCTGAAATCTTGCTCCAAAGGCCCATCATTTTTTTTTATTCCGCTCTAAAATGTTGTTTTTGCTCTGACTTCGCAAAGATGTGTTTCTATTCTGTTGCAATTTAATGTTTTTCTTTTGGCTTCTGGTTTAAGAAGATTACCTATCAGGCTAAATTAATTAGAAAAGGAGATGGATTATCGTTCATATTGGTGAACATTTAGAACACAGGTTCCGATTTTCATATATTACTTGAGGGTTGCATTGCCTCGTATCTGGTAAGCACTTTTGGGACCAAGCATTTTAGGCAGTGTTAGCACCTTAAGGCTGCCTCTTTTGTTTGAAAACATTTCCTTGTTCTATTTCTTAGGGAGTTTTTCTCCAAGCTATCAAGCTCCTATCCTTGCACGGTTTCCTTTGTTGGATTTGGATATAATGTGGAAACTCTGGCAATTGTGAAATACTAATCATACGTGTCCTTGACTTTTTTGGGGGGATTGATACAGCTCTTCTTGGGAATAATTTTTTGCATGATGTCAGTGTAGATGTATTCTGCACCCACAGGTACGCTTGTGAATTTGTGGGAAGAGCAGATCCAGAGATGTATCTGTTAAAAGGAGAACATACTCATGATGGATGTATTTGATCTCCTGATGAACTGCCAAAAAAAATCCCCATTGATCTCAATAATCACGGATCTATTTCCGTTTTGATACTCACTATTTGATCTTGTCCATACCATGCCTGTGGATAATGCAGCATTGTTTGTTGCCTTCCGAGTCCTGACTATTGAAGAAGGATGAAAATGAAGACACATAAGATAAAAGTAAACGCACTGGTATGGGTGAAAATATATTTTATGAGAAAATAATTACGGAGACACCAATATCTGGCCCCTTGATCTTTGGTAGGGTCTTTAGCCATCTATTGCCTGGAGTTACAGCCACCTACCGACAGCTGTGGTCGAAGATGTCGAGCCAGTACATGTGGTCTATATTGCTTTGTAGTTGTTTCATAATCTTTATAATCAGTTGTTTTAGGTATAGTTGTGCTAATAATGCAATTGCCATCATATTTACAAGAACAGTGTACTCTGCACATTATTCATTATTGGAGCAATTAATGCCCTCCCTGATATTCATAGAGGTAATGTGTGGAGGAGAAGAATTGGACGAATAGTTATAGTTACATTGACGGGAGTAGCCATGGAGGTACTAATTCATTGCCTTCTACCTAATTTTTGTTTTTGTTCATTTATTATTATTATTATTATTATTTTACTTCATTTGCTTTTTAAATTTACATTTTATATTTATTAAAATATTTTCTTAAATAAAAAATTATTATATAGAATGAGAGTATGTGTTTCTTAATTATATTTAAATAGATTTATGTAAAGAAATATATCTTTATGTGATTAAATATATATTCTATTTTTCTAATAATTTTTCAAGAAAGTGTGATATTTACCCTTTTGGCACCCTAAATTAGCAAGTTAACATTTTTCTTTAAAAAAAAAAAAAGAAAGGGTTGTCTATCCATTTCTGGTTTTCCCCACCAATGTGTTGTCAATTATATCAATGTCGGTTCAATCTTTTTCTATTTTTTGAACAAGAATTTAAGTGAGAAGTAATGATAGAAGCTTCTGGAATAATGAAAAGAAGGGAGAGCAATATAGAAAGGAAATAATATTATTTAAACTTTGATAAATGATGGTTTTTATATCAATTGTAAAAGTAATTGGTATTAAACCCACTTAAATATTTAAAAAGTTAAGCCAAGAGGAAATTATTGAAAATCTTCTTGATAATGGAATAAACCAAATAAATAAAAAAAGATAGATTTGAAATTATCTTTCATGACAAGCACCAAAAGCTTCACAAAATGAAGCACCATAACCCTATATAAGGGAAGCAAAAAGCATAGATACTAATAAATAAATAAAAAAAGAGCAACGGAGAAAAACAAAAACAAACAAGTGAAAAAAAAAAGGAGAAAAGTAAAGATCTTATAAATATTAAATAGAATATAAACTTGGGGACTGTCATCGACTAAAAATGGCCCGCTGACAGTCTAAATTCGGCCCCAAAGAAAGAAAGCAGAGTTTTAGAGTTATAGGGAGAGCAGCGTAAAGCTGAGTAATGTAAAAAAAAATAATAATATAAATTTTTTTACTGTGGCTTGAATCACATAATTTTACATAGATGAAATGGAGATACTTTAACATAGATTAAAAATATAGATAAATAGAAACTCTGGAGATCTCGGATACTCTAGTAAAATATAAATAAAAATGCATTTTTCATTTATCAAAGTAAAAAATATATATATATATATTAATGTTTAAAACTGAGAAATTGTGAATTTAAACACCTAAAATGAGAGAGAGAATTTGTCATTTGCTGCCATCCCCTCCATCCGTACCCTTTATTCAAAATTTGTTTTTTACCTTAGGTTTTATATTTATTATCATTATTATGCGACAAGATAACTCTTAGGCTGTTCTAATTGACTAATAAGTAATAATTGCAATAATTAATTTCACACTATTTTTAAAAATAACTTTTTATATGTAAAAAAATTAATTTTTTAAAAATAATATTTTTAAAAATAATTAACTATATATTTATATTTAATAAAATATAATTTAAAAATTATTTATTATCTAGTATTTTTATCTATTAATTTTTTAAAATTAGTTACACGTTTAATCTAAAATTCAACTATATTGAAAAGTTTCAATTTATAATTTATCTAAATAATTAAATTTTAGCTATCCAGATAATTACTTTTATTAATTTTGATATTTACCAAACACTATAAATTGAGCCAAAATCAACTTCTCACTCAAAAAAATTATTTTTTTTTTTCATAAATTATGCCAAACGGTCACCAACACTATTTAAAAATAATAATTAAGGGATTTTTCTTTTCTTTTTTGGACATCAAAGCACAGGTCTTACATTCTGGAAGTTTCTTTGCACTAATAAAACTTATGAAATAGGTTTAATAAAATTAGCTTTATAAAGAAGTTAAAACCAATGAATTACTTCTTAACACGCAATTTCTACATTCCTTTCTCACTCTCTCTCAATTCTCAAGCTTCACCTACCAATTCACACACACATGCTTTCATTAAAGCCTTCTTCTTATTATTATTAAACTTCAACCAGTTAGTCGATTCGATTGAAAAATTAATATCTATAAAAATATAATTATTATTAATATGAATACTTTATATATTTATTATCATTTAAATTTTATATTAAATATTATTTAATAAATTTATTAATTGTTGTTTACTTATAGTTTATATTAATTTATTTTCTTATTTTTTTATTGTACTTTGATATATTTTTATTTATCATGATTTTTTATAAGTAATATTTAATTATGATATATTTATATAATATTTAATTTAATTATAGTTAAATTTTTAATTTGATTTAAGTTGAATTTTTGATTTGTGACTCTCTATTTTGATCAGTTCTAAAACCGGTTTGATTTGAAAACGTTGCTTCTTCTACCTCTATAAAAAGCCCAGAATATAACTTGCTATATTTGCTAAAAAAACAAGTTAGCTACTTAATTGGGCAAAATCGCAAAAAAATTATGGAGTCAGTAGCCAGAGCAACTACGAATATTGGCGGCCAACAAAATGGAGAGCACGCAAAGGATCGATGTGGGTATTTTCAGATGCCATTGCATTACCCAAGATACACCCAGGCCCAGTACCAGACCATGCCTGAGTGGAAGCTTGATTGCTTGCTCAAAGAATATGGCCTACCCATCACCGGCGATGTTGATAACAAGAGAAAGTTCGCTATGGGAGCTTTTCTTTGGTCTCGCTAAACACTCTTAATTAATTTATACTTTTCGTTTATGATTCTATTATGCTTATGTGAGGAAAATTAATTTTGAGTATTATCTAGTTTGAGATATAAGCGAAGTTACTAAGTAAATGTGTATTTTTTAGGTTTCTATGTGGTGAGGTATTAATTAATCAGTAAGAAATTATGTGCTACTGTGTTTGAATTTTTAAAGCACTACTCAATTGTCCTTTATAGTTTGATCAATTTATGGGATTTGTATTTTTTAAACTTGGCTCTCATGTGGTGCTAATTGCCTTGTTTATATTTATAATTTTCTATGCTGGCCCTAGTATTTCAGTTTTCTTTTCCGTTGTTGAGCACTAAATAATGTAAAAGCGTCATCTACCTTTACTGAAATTTGAAAAAAAAAAAAAAAGTGAATTTGTTCTCTTTGGATGAAGATATCAGAATTTGATTATTGAAATCATATTATAAATAATTTCTTTATTTATGAACTTTTAATTCTAATGCTGATTATATGTTTTTAACTAAATAAAAAATGTAAATTGATTTCGATACATGAAAATTAACTTATAATGCTTATTACTAAAAATAAATGAGTTGAGATGCTTTTCTAAGATAAGAGAAAACACTATTGAATAAAAATGATGGAACATGTCTAATTATAAACTTAGAATAATGAGTTTTACACTAAATAATATCTCTCTCTCTCTCTCTCTCCCCGCCTGGTAAGTTAGCTCAAACTCATTGTTCATGTTTTGAGCTTGTTTCTATAATATTTTATTAGTTATACATTGAAATAAATATAAATATAATTTTAAATTAAGTTAATTGCTGTTTTAACAAATCAAATCACTTCATATATCAATTGAATTGATATTTAAGCTAATTTTTATAATTATTCTGACAAAAATAACTTTATCAATCAATTTTAATTATGATTATGAATGAGAATATAATGACATAGTCCAAGTTTTAACAATAAAATTTCAATCATTTTTTATTAAAAAAATAAAAATTTATTTCCCCTAATTTTACATTCTTTTCCCAATTTGGAGAAACTAAAAATCCCTAAAAAGAAAGATTAGCAACTAAAAAAAAAACAATGGGAGAACAAATATTGAATTAATAACTTATTGCATTGTTATGAAAAATTAGCTGACAAAGGAATCTTTAATAATTAACTCAGCAGTTTACAATTATTATTTTTTTTATTTGATCAAATTGGTAGAAAAAGGAGAGAAGGGAAGGAGGGGAAATATAAATTTTTTTAATGAAAAATAAAGAGAGAAAACAGAATTTTTTTTTTTTTTATTGAACACAGGCCCAAAAGCAGCTCCATGTCCAAACAACCATTGCAAATATTCAAACGCGAGGGCCCGTAAAATTAACGCGTACACAATGTACACGTTAGCATTTCGGGAAAGTGATTATCTAACCGGCACATGCATTCTTTGCTCCCAAGTGCTCACTGTATAAAGGCCTTCACAGTGGCTGGGAGTCAAAATTTCCGAAATTCACTGCCCACATTTTTGTTTCCCTCTTCCCTCTACTTTTTAAAAACCCTACGCGCCACATACAAAATTTTTCTCTCTGATCCGAAACCCTAGCTTTACTGAGAAAATGCCTCGAGAAATCATCACACTGCAGGTTGGACAATGCGGAAACCAGATCGGCATGGAATTCTGGAAGCAGCTCTGCCTCGAGCACGGTATCAACAAAGATGGCATTCTCGAGGATTTCGCCACTCAGGTCCATCACTTTCTACTTTCACATTTCTATTGTTTTCTGTTGGTGGCTGAGAAATTTGATGGCTAAGTTTTTTATATTAGTCTCCACTGAAGTGACTTTTTTATATATTTGTGAGCGGGTATATTTCTTCCCAAATTATGTCGTTAGATTAGGACTCTAATTTGCATTTGCTAAGTTTTTTTTTAATCGGCTTTAATTCTAGGTTACTTTTGGTTCTTCTGACATGTTTTTAATAAATACAAAAATTATGTATCTTAGGTTAATTGTCGGTCCATTTTTAGTATGCAAATGATTATATCGTCTTCCGTTCCGTTCGTATATGAATTAGATTTGTTTAACTTTCCAGCCAAGGATATATTCTCTAGGAAATAAAATGGTTGAGGGAATTCGAGTAGCCTTCTCTATTTAGCTGGGAATCACTTGTTAAATTGAGTAGAAATTTAGAGTTTCTCTGGAGTTGAAACTTGGCTCAATTTAAAGCTTATACAACCATAATTTCTTTACTGTGAGATTGATATAATGAATGCAGTTTTTCCTTTAATGTATGGAGAATTGCTGGATCACTTTCACATGTGTGTAGAGATTTCTTTTGCTGGTTTGTAGGTAGTTGAAAATTTTTGCAACCTTCAGCTATTTTTACCGCAAATATATTGTCAATCGTCACTGTGCTGCAGGGGGGTGACAGGAAAGATGTGTTCTTCTATCAAGCTGATGATCAGCATTATATACCACGAGCTTTATTGATAGATTTGGAGCCTAGGGTAATCAATGGCATTCAAAACAGTGAATACCGAAATCTCTACAATCATGAGAACATCTTTGTTTCAGATCATGGCGGCGGTGCTGGAAATAACTGGGCAAGCGGATATCATCAGGTTTTAGTTTCCTCAAAGGTCAATGATGAGGTGCTACTGTTATCAACTAAATTTTGTGTATCATATGGGATTTTCTTTGTTCATTGGTGATCAGGGAAAGGGTGTTGAAGAGGATATAATGGACATGATTGATAGAGAAGCTGATGGAAGTGATAGTCTCGAGGGTTTTGTTTTGTGCCATTCAATTGCTGGAGGAACAGGCTCAGGTTTTGCTTGACATTATCTTTTAGCTTTATTATGGTTTTGAATTCCAGTGCATTAGCTTCAATGGCTGTATAATATACTAAAGCAGTTAGTAATATATAGGCGATGGAATTCAAACATATGCTTTTACTATCTTGGTTGTGTGTTGTTGACTGCATTCTCATTTTACAATGAAGGTATGGGTTCATATCTGCTGGAGACTCTGAATGATCGCTATAGCAAAAAGCTGGTTCAGACATACAGTGTATTTCCTAATCAAATGGAGACAAGTGATGTGGTGGTCCAGCCCTACAACTCACTCTTAACGCTCAAGAGACTCACACTAAATGCTGATTGTGTTGTTGTTCTTGACAACACTGCACTGAATAGAATTGCTGTTGAACGCCTACATCTGTCAAATCCTACATTTACTCAAACTAACTCTTTGGTATCTACTGTAATGTCTGCAAGCACAACCACATTGCGGTATCCTGGATATATGAACAATGATTTGGTCGGTCTTCTCGCCTCGTTAATTCCAACACCAAGATGCCATTTTCTCATGACAGGATATACACCACTTACAGTGGAGCGCCAGGTAAGATTCTAACGATATGGTTTTCTTAATAATCTTTTTTGCTATAATCATATTTTGGGTCAATCAATAATTCTATAGTTGGTTATGTAAGTGATGCAAAGTCTTTAGTAAAAATTATCTAGAATCTCAAAAGCTATGGATTTTGGGGGCACTACAACCGGATTCTATATAATGCAAACATGCAATAATTAGTTTGATTTCATGATATTGATTATGTGCTTTCAATATCTGCCTTGAGTATGTTACATTCACAATGTTAATTGTTAAGTCTAATGACTTGGCAGGCTAATGTGATTCGTAAAACTACTGTGCTGGATGTGATGAGAAGACTTCTGCAGGTGAGAAATTTTACATGTAATGATGTAAATGTTTTCAACAAAGGGACAGTGAACCACTTTATTGGTTCTGATGTTTTCTGCAGACAAAGAATATTATGGTGTCCTCTTATGCGCGAACAAAAGAAGCTAGTCAAGCAAAGTACATCTCAATATTAAATATCATTCAAGGAGAAGTAGACCCTACTCAGGTAACATTATTATATTGTTCATGACTTTTTAGAGTCATTCATTATACCATGATTTTCACTATCCTGTTTGTTTTTTGGCCATTAGAAATGCATTTTCTTTGGAGGTTGTCTCTGTCCGTGGTTCAGTACTTTGCTATTTCTAGCTCATCTATCCATTTTAAAAGATTTCAGTAACCTTGACTAGTTCTTTTTTACAATGGATAAAGTTTTGTACCTGCTCCAACTCATCTCAAATTGTAGGGTTTGGTCATGGTGTTTCATAATAAATGTATTTATGAAAAGATGACTGATTTGTCTTTCCTTGGTTATTAGCCAATCAACTTTATTTTCTTTCTGGATTATGCTGCTACATACTATTGGAGAAGCTTGGCTCGTGGCTTATTAACATCTTCTCCTCTCCACACCCCACTCCCTGCCTGCCCTCCCCCACCCCCCAAAAGCATTTTGACTTGTTAGCTTATTACATAATTGGTTAGAGTTATGTAAGCAGTACAATAACCAGATTTTGATGAACTCATTCTAGCTTTAGGGAGTACTTAATGTTGCTTTTAGCTTATCTAGATTCTATTTGTCTTACCTAAAATGTAGTGCTGCTTACATGTCACTTTGAAGATCATTGAGAGGTGGACAACATTATTGGAATAAATATCTTATATTTGGAAAGTAATACATTTCTTATAAATAATTTCAAAATTGTTGTTTTGCCTATTCTTTTATCAGGTTCATGAAAGTTTGCAAAGGATTCGTGAAAGAAAGCTCGTCAACTTTATTGAGTGGGGCCCTGCTAGTATACAGGTTTCTTCTATAATGAAAAACAATAAAAATCTTTTTCAACATTCTCTCTATTCTTTTTCCTTTTAATATTGGATTAAATTTACGTTTCTTGTTATGCTCTGTGTTTCTTTTAATATAGGTTGCTTTGTCAAGAAAGTCTCCATATGTCCAAACTGCCCATAGAGTACGACACTATTTCTTTTCTTTTCTTTATTTTATCTCACATTTTTGTATATATATTGTTTTCCTAAAATTTTGAAAGAGCATGAGAATTTTGAGTAGACTGTATAATTTGAATTTTGTGATGATTTGAGTAGACTGTATAATTTTGAGTAGACTGTATATTGCTCTGTTGATTGTACTGATAGTTCAAATGTTGAGGAAAAATAAAGTTATACATACTGTATTTGTAGGTAAGTGGTCTCATGCTAGCAAGCCATACTAGCATCCGGCACCTCTTCAGTAAATGTTTGAGCCAATATGAGAAGCTGAGAAAGAAACAAGCTTTTCTTGATAACTATCGGAAGTTCCCAATGTTTGCTGTAAGTTACCTATGGTTGTGATACACTTCAGGTCCTAGTGTCAATATATGGATTCTGTCATATATTAGCCTTCTTGTCATTGATTATTAGTTTCATGAACAAAGATCTTATCCATCATAAATATCACAATTCTATTTTTTAGAAAGC
Source organism: Aleurites moluccanus (assembly GCA_948193065.1). Classification (NCBI taxonomy): domain Eukaryota; kingdom Viridiplantae; phylum Streptophyta; class Magnoliopsida; order Malpighiales; family Euphorbiaceae; genus Aleurites; species Aleurites moluccanus. Next base: position 68,941 of record CANXYC012513850.1, on the reverse strand, counting down.
TCCCATGCAGTGTATAGTATTCTCTGTAATGCCTTCCCTGTATAGCATTGACAATTTTGGTCAAGTAGTTCTCCATTAAGAGCACTAACTGCAGTGCCTTTGTTATCTGATGCAATGTAAAATGTGACCAGGACAATGATCTTTCTGAATTTGATGAATCAAGGGACATAATTGAGAGTTTGGTTGATGAATATAAAGCTTGTGAATCTCCAGATTACATCAAATGGGGAATGGAGGTATATGCCTTGCTAGTCCTTCTCTGATTTCATATCTTTCTAAATACTAAGAACTTTATGCTCTAATGCAGGATCCAGGCCATGCTCTAACAGGTGAAGGCAATGCTACTGGAACTGTAGATCCAACATTAACAGTTTGAACATAGCAAGTTAAGACTTGGCATTTCTAGGTACTTGCTTGGGCACTAATTTTCTGTTTGTGTTCTCATGAATTTCTTGTTAAAAGATACAAAATCATATTGACACTTAACTCACTTAGATTTGGGGGGCTATTATCATTGATATGGAACACATTCTGAAGCACATACTGCAATTTATAGCTTCTAGGATATCACAACCCATAAACTATGATTTTGATGAATGTCAGTGTGCAAACAGATTTCAAGGTTTTCTTACCCACCTTGTTTGATTGATTCACTCCAGGAGTTGTTCTTTGTTTTGTTTATTTTTTCCTCTAATTATTTCCTACAAAAAGGTAACTAGCTTTGAAATTTCTCACTTGCAGGAAGGTAATGGTGCTAAATGCACTGGAGGACTGGTTGTAAATAAATGTAGACAGATTACATCAGAGTTCTTATTGTTTCTTGGGAAGCTTGTTTGTCCGTTTTGATTTTCTTAAGCTTCTTCTAAAAATTCACTGGAATTATGGAGATTCAGAATCCCACTGTACTGGGTTTCACGGAGTTGAATGTTTGATTGGCATCCTGGAATCTGGGGAATACAGACAATACATTTTCACTATTATCACCAGAATTTATTGCTTAGATCTCCTAGATTCTCAGGTATTTGTATTTTTTGGGGGTAATTAATAAAATTAATCGAGTAACTTATCACCCTATTTCACATAGTATCTTGCAACATAGCATGTGCAGCATGTTATGTGGTCCCATCTGTGCTAGGTTGCAAATGGTCCAACAGTGTCATTTGCCAATGGTAGTGATCATTATGTACATTCTTTCTCAAATATGATGTGATGGTTACCTATGCTCTACGTAGTTGCTTTGTGGTGATTGTGTACGAATCTACGGTAATTTAGTGATTGGTTTTTTTTCTCACTTTGGACATGCACTGCTTGGGATTTCATGGATTATTTGTGTTACAAATTTCTAGTACTCGAATAATGCATTACAAATTTTGAATGTTATTCTTCCTTTTTTCCCCATGGTCTACTGTGATCAGTTTAAAACAGTAAGAAAATAAATTTGACTTGCTATTTGTTTATTGTATAAGATTGTGGGAAGAAAATCTCCCCATGCAGAAGTATTGGGTTGTGGGACTCAGGTTTGTTTGGTCATTTTCACCAATGTTGTGATTTATTTGTTAAGTGCATTTGTACTGCATTGATTAGCTGGAACTTGATCTTAAAATGGAACCAAAACATTTAATTTTATTGTTCTATTCAATTTATGAAGTTGGCATTACGGTTCTTTAAACCGGCTGGATGAGTTAAATCTTCTGACAAAATAATTAGGTGAAGGTTTCTGATGGATCTATTTGTAATAGTGGACAAAGCGACATAACAATCCACTGAATGTGTTGTGAATTTAAATTTTTGATCTCTTATCCTACCCATTGGATGCCAGTAGACATCAAAGATGACAAAGGTAAGGACAGTGAGTACAAGGTGTACTAGTTGTTTGAAATCGGCCAAGGGGGAATATTTTGTAACCCAGCTTCTTTTGGACTGGCGTTTTTCCTGAGAATGGAACCGCATGTTCAAGGACCCAGGGTAATTATATTTGCCTAGACAATTATTAATTACCTAGACAATTATTAATTAACTATTTTACCCCCAAATTATTATTATTTTTAATTAAATTATGAAGCATTTATAAAACATGTTAGGTAGTTGTTTTCTCTTTTCTATTTGGCCTAGTTGGAAGCCGTCCAAATTTGTTTGCCCGCGAATTAACGTTAGCATTATTATCGCAGGCCATCGCTTACCAAAAATGTTTTTATTATTATTTTGATATCTTCTAAAGGAATTAAAAAACCAGCGTTTACAACGTAATTATGCATTTAATCTTCCATTATTTTAGAATATTGAGTTGTCTTTCTGTCAGGTTCATATTTCATGTCAAATTCTTCAATTTGAATTCTACTTTGCATCTGATTTATATCTAATAAAATGTTTACGTTATTCTAAATCCAAGCATAATATAAAGGATAATACTTTACCACAGTAAATGCTCCGTGCTATTCATATAAATAAAACATATGCACAGGCTTTGCATTTAATATGAGGTGAATTTCATTTTTATATAAACGACGACCTTGTAGTCATTTCAATTTAAAAATTTTTGCGAAATTAAATTAGCCGTTAAGTCCGTTACAAGAGGGATATTAGGTAAGGAAGAAAAAGCAATGAGTCAGCGACAACTATGCTGACAGCCTGTAACAATATGAATTAGAAGAGTCCACCACATGGCCTTCCTAAATTTTTTATTTTTTTTTTAAACTGTATACTCTAAAGATTTTGTTTGATTTAATAATTATTTGTTTATAAATGATAGTTGACAGATAATTAATTATTATTAAATATATAATAAATTATTTTTAGTCATTTAATAAATTAAATAATTATTAAATATAAATATAAATATTTATTTAATTTAATTAAATAATTTAACTTTTTAATTTAAATGATTATGAACTGTATTAAAAAAATTTAAATTAACCTTAAATTAACAGATATCACAGAATAATTAAGAGAATTTAATACAATAAAAAAAAAAACTAACGTCTGCATTAAACAAATTTTTGCCAGACACGAACTCATTGGACCCCAAACATACTAGAATTGTAATTACCGAATCTAAAAATCCCTGATTAGGCATAGAAAAAGGGCGTAGTGGCCTGCCGGTTTCCTCTCTCACCCAAACTTCATTTGTATTTAAATTCTCTTCATCTATCCATTGCCTCCTCAATCTCTCCCTCTCGAGCTTCTTTCACATACATTCGTTGTTTTCTCTTTGTTTACTTCATTATCTTCTTCAAGAAAGAAAAAAGAAAATCCTAAAGAAAAAAATGGCAAATTGGGGCTCATCAAGGTCTTTCCTCGTAGTTTTGGCTGTCTTCACTCTCATTTTCGTTATTTTGTCGCCCTCTGTTCAAGCCCAGGCTCCTGCTCCTGCACCTGCAAGCGATGGTAACTTTTAGCTATTTTTGCTACTTTAGATCTGCTGCTTCTGCTTTTCTCTTCCATTTTCCTTTTACTTTCTCTTTACTTGTTTTCCTAGATCTGAAATCCTGAATTTTTTTAATCCTGTAACCTAAAATGAAATGTTTATTACAATTATTTTCCAAACAGAGCCATTTTTTTTATATATAGATTTTATTTTTTCTTGCAGGGACTTCTATCGATCAATTAATTGCATACGTGTTAATGCTTGTGGCATTGGTGCTCACATACATTATTCATCCACTGGACGCTTCCTCCTCCTACGGATTCTTTTGAATTTGCTTTGCTTTTAGGACTTTGAGTTATTATTTTATTTAACTAGTATTGTAATTAATCGGGGTGTTGAAGAGGAATTCGTTATCTATTGTGGATAATGATGGCAATTGTTTTTTCAAGGATTTGATTTTCGTAGTGTATTTTTATTTCTCCTTCGTCTAATCTTTACCTTGGATTCTTTTTCCTGCGCATTTTTTTTTTTAATACTGTGTGCTTATTAATGGTTAGTGATTTGGGATTATAGCTTTCAAATTCCTGATTTAATTTCAGTTTTGCAAATGCAATCAACAAGAAAATTTTCAGTCCTGCATGTCTTTTTCAAGAAGAGAAATTGCTTGTTTGTAGCCTGTAGAGTTTCATCTGCATTTTACAATTTAGAAGAAAAGAAAAAGATACGATTATATGATTTTCCATAGAATAATACCAGGTGACAGCTTGTAGTGAAAGCAAATAACAAAGGAAAAAAAAAAAGAATAGAAAATATTAATTAATATGTTATTGTTTAAATGCGGCCAATTGCAGTCTATTGGGGGATCTGTGGATCTTATGTTACTTTCTCTGAGAATACGACATTTCTAGACAAGCTGGGATGAAATAGAGAGTAAAATGAGGGGTTTGGAGTTGGGGGAATCCTTGGTCAATTTGTAGGTGAAAATCTTGACCGTTATTTAAGAGGTTTCCAAAAGTTTAAAATTGTAGAAAAAATTTTCAAATTACTTAAGAATTTTCCTTAAAACAATCAAGACAAATCATAGTTTTAATTGATTTCTTCGTATTTAATTTAATTGATTTCTTCGTATTTACTTTTTTATTTTGAAAAAAAATTCAAAAAAATAAAATACTAATTTCATTTCATCTTATCTGCCATTCAAAAGTTATGCATCTTGAGGCTGAAAGTAAACATGATACGATACGATACTCTCCTCGAAGAAATGATATATTGCAACAAATGCTTTATTTATTTATTTATTTTAATTCTATTCTAAACAATGTAAAAGATGTGTTTAATAATTACAACTTCAAATCAGGCTTGTATATTAGAAGAAAGAATAAATCAAGAACAAAGATAAAATAATCATAAAATTGATGGGTAATATGAAAACAGTTGCATTATTAAGAAACATCTATCCTGGAACTCTTCCAGGCCCCAAGAAAGCGATTTGTTATTGTCCAAATATTTACTGTGCTCAACTTCCCCAAGTCAACACTTGTAGAACCTTTTCAACAGAAAAGGCAGAAACATTATTCTTGCAAAAGCATGTCAAGCATATTTGTCGGGCATTTTCAGCGAATGCAAACCTGCTCCGAATTGGCGAACCAACAGAATCAATGCAGCATACATCTCTTTTTAATCAGTAATGCGGTGCCTATGAAGTGTGTATTTGACGACTTCATAAGAGGAAACAACTATTCCAACAGAAGGGCCAGCTCGGGCAACACGGGGACCAATTCCTGTGAATAGTCCCTTCAAACCCCCATCCCTGCGCCACATGGAAGTTAGGAGCCATTATGGCCATGCAAAAGAAAATATGTTAAGATGTATTCTATTCACATATATGACTTAACTCTCAAAAAAAAGTAGCGGACAATTGGCAAAGAAATAGTCCAAGACCAACATAAATGCATCCAAAAGGAGCTCACTCAAAAGCAACAAATGGATGCAGAGGGTGCCAGTCCAGTCAGCAGGAGCTGGACAAGTAAAAGAGACTAGAAAATTGAGCATTAATTTATGTTTCAAGCCTAGCACAGGAGGTATGACTAGCACCTGATTGTTTTGACCATAAAATGATAGCAAGGGAAATTATGAAATGAAAATTAGCACGTGTCCACTGCTAGGCATTTAAGATTCCCTACTAGGGCTAAGAATTTGTAACTGAAGTTCGTGATGCATCATTCATGCATTGGCAGTGACCACAACAATTTTATTCCATGAATCCTAGAATGATTGGAGATCAGCCTCTTGGCCAAAAATTGGCCCCTGAAGCAAGTTTCAACGTCCTATGTAAGGATCAAAAGCTTAATGCCTACCAAATGCTATAATCATTTCCTTAATGTGTTGTCTATATAGGTAACTCTACTGTGTAAGAATGCCCCCATAGAACAGCCATTAGATCAGATGTCTACCCATGGATATGAGATATCTTGCATCAGTTTATTGGTGTAGACAGGTGGTATCACATCATTGATACAAAATCATGTCTATGAATTATTAGGTTTTGGACAGGAAAAACAAAAGATAATGTATTTCATAGAAAATGAAGAATAACACAAAAGAGTATGACATACCTCCAGATTTCCCGCAATGTTTGCCTTGTAGTCATATTTAATGCTCTAATTGGATCCTTCTATCAAAGCAAACAGCAAAAATGGTAAGTAACAACCTAAAGCTTATGTCATATCCTTTAAAATATTATTTTGAAATCAATCCATTCTTTCTATGTTCCCAGTCCTTTTCCTTTTTTTTCCCTCAATTTATTTTTTCCCCCAAAGGTTCAAAATTTCGTCCAAAAACAATAGCTGCCATCCTCGGTGACAATTTTACTTGCAAGTTTAAGTCAATCCAGCGACACAAAGGTGAGAATACAGCAATCACCAATGTGGCATAATCTCTAATCAAAAGAGTAAAGACATTACTTTTCATCAAAATTCTCTCAGAAATACTGAATTGAAATGCTGCCATAACCTCCTTTCTAGACATGCTAAGTCATCTATGACAATAGTGAAATATTGGATACAAATTCAACTTGAGCTTTGACCGCAAAGAATATTTAGTCATTCCCTCATTGGCAAGCATATTGGATCCAAATATCATGGGAACAACTAAGATTTCAAGAACCCGCATCTAAATTGGTAGTTCTGATCCATCTCACATGAAACACTTCATCAACCATACAAACCCTCTTAGCTCTTGTACCCTTAATCATCCATCCCATTCTTATGTATCTCATATTTTCATGTTTTAGACTTTTTAGGAGTAAGGGTAGGTTGGGGTAAAAAAATATCAGCACTAAAATTTAGAGGCGTTTCAGAATGCTACCTCTATCTGCCTCCTGGTCCTTGCAACATCTAATGGACATGTAGCAGCAGCTGCAAGAATCCCTGCAACAAAACCAGCAGAAAAGTTTGCCCCAAGGACACTGGCTGCCCTAGCTTCATCATTCATAAGAGTAAGAATTCTTCTCCTGATCTGTAAAGGATGTGCAAAGGAAAGTATCATCAAATTACAGGCTACATGATGTTCAATCGAAGAACATTTGGAAAGCAAGACCTATTCTTTGACAGAATGTAAACCCACAGGCTCAAGGGTTGACCAGCAGATTGCAGAGAAAGGAACGTCTCGAGCAAGCTGTGCTCCAAGGCCAGTCCATAAGATGCGATAATTTTGGACTGTCATTAAAATGTGTCAGTAGCAATTCATGCATGGATGAAAATAAAGCATTCTATGCTGAAATTTAGAAACCAACATTGCTAGTAACCAAATCAGAAGTAAAAGAGAGATTGATCAAAACAATCAGAAGTCGACTTACACTTCTGATTGTTGTTTGTGCTCCTGACTGGATTGGTCACCTTGATTAGTGTCTTCCAGACTCCCGGAGGCTTCACAGCATTTTGGGTTTCTTTAAATGCCTATTAAGAGGAGATCAGAATGGAAGTTTGATAAGAAACTAATTCTCCAAAGCACAGAGCTCTCTCAATACATATGGCAAAGTAAAGAGCCAACAGAACTTCACAATACAAGAAGCAGAACAGAAAGCAATCTAATAAAACTTGACTAACTGAAGTTTAACAAAACAAAAAAGAATGCAGTATATAATTTCTCGGCATCAAAAGTTTATTTTCTCACTAAGACTATGATAATTGTAACTCTTCCAATAGCAAATATGCAAGTCATCTACACAATGTAGATTCCAGCCAACAGTGCAACTGCATGATCCAGTCCCAAGAATCTCATTTGCTCAAAACCAAAGTACAGTTTCCTCAAATAATTCTATTTTTACAGCAGAGTAGAGGTTACTACAGCACTATAGATAAAGTGCATGAACCGGATATGCCAAAATTGTCCACGGACAAATTCTATAATAACAAACTCAATACCTGCATTCGGGTCCTTGCCAACTCCACAGGGTAACAAGTAACACATGCTAATGATCGTGCAACTGATCCTGCAACTAATGGAACATAAGGTGTAAAAAATGGAGCATTCCGAGCTGTAAAATCTTCCATGAAATTCCGGAAAATGTCATAACAGGGCAAGTAGATCCCCACCTGGTTGACAATAAGGAACCAATGAACATGAGCCAAAAATGACCTTACAGAGGTTAACCTCCACTACAAAGCAGCCACTCTATTGTTCTACAAACCATAATGACAAAAAATAAAATATTTTTTCATTAGACTTACAGTTGGCACAGCCAAAGCTAAGCTTGCATTCGTACCTCTCCAGAGTCTTCCAAATCCTTCCTGCACAAATTCACCACTGTAAAGCTTTTGGATAAGTACATGAACACCAAACACATTCAAAAATATGAAATTAAATACACCATGCAGGATAAAATCAGATTATCTTAGCACAAGCAGCATATAAGTATGATGATTGTAGTGCTATGGCCTTGATTAACTCATTTTAGATACAAAAATTTGTCTGTAAAATTAGTTTCTGAACTTACACCTATGTATGTTTTGCAATATATTAATAAAGTACCAGAGTCAGATTGGTTTAGCAGAGATGCTTTTGTCCTTTGCATTCCAAACCATTATACCATCAATATAAAAGATAAAAGAATTTTTCTCCCAGAAAATTAATGAGGAAAAAAAACCACCTTCAAACTCTATGCTCCGTGATATAACAACACATGTCAAAAAGGATGATTATATTGTCCAAGACAACTGATAAAAAATATAGAAGTGAGTAGTTCTCCACTAAATTGCAAAAAACCTTCACAATGGTGTTCAAACAATTAGAAGGTTTCTTCTTAGAACAAAGGCATATAGAAACAATAGAGCGTTCCAGCATCAGAAATAAGTTGAAACTTCAGTAAATCCACCAACCTGACGAGTAACTTTATAGAAGACATCCATTGTTCCCTTATACCTGTTGCATTCTGAACTGCACACTGGTTCAGAATCAGAGACAGCACGTTTCAGGTCTGAAAGCATCTGGAGAAAAAATTAATAGACAAAAGCATCAGTTTTCAGAACAGAAGAAAGCAATTACATTGAGCAAGATACTACATAATAGCCTTCAAATTCCTTTTAATATTTTAATAGCAACAAGGATACCGTATTTGTCTCCAGACATTCTGTTCCGCATAATCCCTGATTAGGAACTCCAGCGGCCTGGGCTTGCAACCTTGTCTGTAGGTAAGACGATGAAAAATGCATAGATTTCATTAACTTAAAAAAACACTTAAAGATATACTAATAAAAGCTTGCAACTATGAATCCAAGTCAAGCCAAGTCATTACATTAAGGAAAAGAATATGCTAGGAAATGGTGAATACATATTTTAATTCTGAAGTAATTTCAGTTTCTTTATGCTAAGAGAAAGTAAGAATTAGACAAAAGCCAGAAAACAGGAAACCGCAAGCAAGCTTGAAAAGGAAAATAAGATAGAAACTTTTGGAAAGAAAATTACGATACCTTTGCAACATCTAAAGGGTTAACAATAACGGCAGAGACGACAGCGGCAGCAGCAGCAGAAAGGGCTCTCTCGGCAAAACCCAAATTTGCGTCTAATGACACCGTTTTGGAATCATCCTTATTAATAACATCTTTAGAACTAAACATGGTCTCTGAAACTGAAGAAACGTTGCCATCAATATCGACTCTGGAGGAGGCCGCTGCGCCTATCCAAGAAGGCAGGCTCTGCCTCGATCCTCCCACCATTAATTAGGGATTAAAATTCCAAAATGAAAAATCTATCGTCTTATTTAATTAAAAACTCCTCCGATGTTCACTAATTTTGGGTTTACAACAAAAGCTAAGCAAGCCATATTTGAATTTTCGATGGAAGAGGAAGAAGAAAAGTTTGATAGTGCTCCCTCGGCGGTAGAATTGAATTTGTGAGAGAAAGGAGAAAATACAGAGAAGAGTAGAGGAAGGGTTAGTTTCTGGAGCTTTCCAATTTGCATGGGAAATAAGCCCTATAGCTAGAGAGAGAAGAATGTGATTCGTGGCGCGGAAATAAGGGCGCCAAACAATTGGAGGTGATCTAACTCTGAGAATGAGGGCGTGAGGTGTATACCGATCGTACAGAGAGAGAAAGGTGCAGATTCAGACAATGGTGGACTTGGACCAAAAATTTGCACTTGTTTGCAGGAAACAAGATTCGGCCTTTATTGGACAGCTCCATTTTTGTTGGGTTCATCTTTGTCTTGAAATGGGCTAGGATTTGGGTTCGAGTCAAAAAGCGGAGTCCAGGTGGAGAATCAATATATACACTTGAATATATTGCAACCAGATTCCACGACTCCTCGATCCTACAAAGCCCCTCATACACGTAGATCTTCGCTGCTGGACTGATAGCAAAACTATGGTTTTGTAAAAAGTAGCAAAGCATATATACCTGCTCAAAATGTTGTCAATGTAATAAAAAAAAAAAATTGTTTAGCTCCATAATTTCTAAATCTATACTTAAAAAAAATAAAAATTATTATTTTCACAGTTTATATAATTATTGTTACAGTTAATTAATAAGATAAATTAAATTTACTAGGCTGTAATAATAATAATATAATATAAGTTGTAGAAATAAAAATGCATATTTTTTAATCTTTTATTGTGTAGAATTAAATATCCCACGTCTAATAAGAGTATAAAACTCAAGAAGGTATTCCCTATAAATAGCTCATTATCATGAGATTTAAATACACAACCTTAATAGTTGAGTTCAAGGATGCAACTGATTATTGAAATAGTATGAGAGGAGATTTATAATTTTGTCTATTCGGAAATTATAAATTATCTTTTCAAGGACCATAAGTTAATATCAATTATCAAACCATTCGGTTAAAAGATTCATCTTTGCTGGTAGTCTAATTATTTCAGTCCAGCCATCGTATCTGACATTTTCTCATACAAGGAAAGGAATTAATTTCTCCAGATAAATTGATAGAGGAAAGATCTATGTTCTAAACAAGTTAAAAAATTATTATGTTCCATCATCATCTTCTCAATATAAGCCTATAGGAGAGTGACTGCGATGCATTCTTATGAAATTTAAAGGCATAGACGTTATCAACATTGAAAAACTGAAGAGATTGCATATCTGTCGAGGAATTTATTACATCTCAAAAACAATAACATCCAGGTCTCCTACCCAGCTGGGTATATTTCAAAAAAAGCAAATGGAGCTCAAACCAATGACTGCATTTACTTGATTGATTTAACATCCTCGAAAACAACCCAAGCTTGCAATCTGTATTGTGTTGAATGTCAATATCTTCCTAAACTGAGTTGGATATCGATTTCTTCGATTCAAAAGTATCAAGTTCAAATCAGACATTAGCTCATAATTAGAAATATAGGGAACTGTTTTATCTTCTCTCGTTGAGGTTATTGATGTAAGTGGCCATGATTGCAAGGTAAAGCGAAGCATTGCAGCGACCTAGAGAACAAGGCCACAGAGGAGAGGGAAAGAGATCAAGACAGTGGATACTGTTGGGTTCGGCCGTTTGGGTCTTCATTAATTTTATTGGGTTTAAATTGGCCCAATAATGTCTTTTTCATAGGATTCAAACTACGTTGGGTTAAAATTGGGCCTACTAGGTATTATTAATTGGGCCAATCATATTTTTTATTGGGCTCAAATGGGCCGACAGAACTCAAAATCTTTATGCCATGTAAGCAATTGTGCCACATCAGTAACAGTAAAGTCACGTCATCTTACATTGCGCCCACATCATCAGAAATGCCATGTCAACAGTAGCCACATAAGCAATAAGTTCCATATAACCTACACCAAGATACACACGTCATCAAAATGGAATGTCATCATATGCCACATCAGCAACCTGACAAGTCATGTTATCCTCGTTAGAAAATGTTGACATCATCATAAGATGCCATGTCATAATCGGCCACATCATTATAAATTGCCATGTCATCAACTTACTGCCACATCAGCAAAAAGTCCACTCAAAGACGTATTCACATCATTATTGTGCCATGTCACTATATGCCACGTCAGCAATAATGCCATGTCATATGATCCCACGTCAACAAAAAGCCAAGTCATACTATGCCACATCATCAGAAGTACCACCTCGTCATAGTCTCGTCACAGTCTCGTCACATCTGCCAAATAAGCACATTTCATGCGCGAGAATATATCTGCAGATTTTGGCCCAGATATCCGATTTTAGGCTAGGGCCTTAGTGGTATTTCATTTGGGCTATGATATCAAATGCTTTCCATGACAAAGCCCAACTTTAGATGAAATGCTTGCATAAATCACAGCAAATTTCAGTGCCACCATCAATCTTTTCTGCCATTTCCATGGCTTAAATAACATTCTAATCCAATCAATGATGAACCGGCTTGTACTTCTCCTACTCTTTTCAGTATTACAATGGAGTCTGGACCTTAGATTCAGCTACCTTATTCTTGATCTTGCCATTCAAGTTCCAATCAATAGCATTCAGCTCTTTCACAACGTCAAGCCATTTTCCTTTGTATTCTTTCACTTTCTCTTTCAGAATTATTCTGCTTTCTTCTAAGCGATTAAGCATCTACAAGCTGCCAAGATCTTAATCACTGCAGAATTAAAGATTAAACCAATCTTATATTAATATAATAAGGATTTTCAAATTAAATGTATTCTTTATTTTTATGTCTGTCAGAAAAAAGAAAGGGAAAAAAAATGATATCTGTAAGAAAACGACTAAACAAGCACGTCTCCAACTTTCAATGAATCTCTAATGGAAATTAATGACTCCCTCTCGTGAAATGATGTCTCTGCAAAGTGACAAAAACGACCATTTTCTGCACACAAGTTACAGAAGGTGCTGTTAGTAATGTTTTTTATTTCATCAGTAAGCCCATCAAGCAAAGCCCATGCTCGATCAATCAGAGATTGGCGGTCCCCCTTCAACTCCATCCAAATGCAAAACTACAGCTTTTCAGATTTTTGTCAGTTCCTGTTCTTCCCGCTTTCTTGGCTGTGGAATTGGTGGTAGAGATTGAGAGCATTTGGCATATTATTATATATGGTGGGTGGAGAGGTTAGCTAGGGATCTTAATTTCTTAGTTTATGGTTTGCAATTTTGCAGCTCCTAAACCAAATCATTGTATCTGTTTTTCTTTTTCAATTATTTTTGTGGATGTTTGCTGTAAAGGGAAGTTCTGTTTGTAAATGAAAGACTATGGCTGTTTATGTACCCCATACACTCCCTTTCATCACATGCTCTACATTTCTCCATCATAAGCAACAAGGTTTCCCTTTTATTTAGGAGAATTCTTTATATGAAATTTTAGAACTTTATGTACAATGGATAAAATCAAAGTGCATACAAATTTTGAATTTTTTATATTGATATGCATCATCTAATATAAAATCCAATAAAAAATTATAAGTTTAAATTCTAACTTCTTTTAAAAAAAAAAATTACTATCAAAATAAAATTAACTCATATATGGACCATTGGCAATAAAAAATTGGAGTGGGAGTGGGTCGAAGATCATTATGGAAGTTTTGGAAGAAACCTGGTGAAATTATGGAATCCTTTGGAGCATATTATGTGAAACACTAGAGAGAAGCCTTTTACCTTGTGAATAGAAATAGAAGCCAGTTATTTGCATGAATATGATTTATTAGCCCAGTTCGTTAAGTCACAGCACAGAGGTGTCAGTTCAACTAACCAGCCAGTCAGTCATTGTACCCGATTTTAAATTTCAGTTTAGTTTAGCCCTTGGTAAAGTTGTTAGCGGTTAGTTAGTTAGTGATAGGTGATAATTGATAGTTGATAATTAATAATTATTGTTGATAGGTATTTGATAAAATTATTATATTTAATATATAAATATTTATATTTATATTTTATTTAAATATTATTTTTAAAAAATAATTTAGTTTCTTTTACTTTAAAAAATAGGAAATTTTTTAAAAAAATTTTAAATTGAAACTTTTACAAACAATTATTTTTTGACTATTTAATAATTATTGAACAATTAATAATTATGAGTTACTAACAATATAATACAATAATTAAAAATTAAAAAATTAATCAGATGTATAAAAAAAAAATTTACCAAACACCAACTAATTATAGCCCACAATCAGCTGTGCTCCGGATCCTTCACCCACAAAATCACATCTCTACTCTAGCACAAGATTTTTTTTTTTTTTAATACATTTGCCTACTTCAATAATTATGTCAATTTTGTTTTTTTTTCATCAATTATTCATTTGGGTTCTACTTGCAATTGTGATTCAACTTACAGTTTTAAGAAGTGTTTTAAGATGTGAGAAGTGAAAGATTTTAAATTGAAATCATTGTATAAAAAGTTATTATTTATTTGATGAAAAAAATAATTATTTTATAATATGTAATTTATAAGTTTCATATAATTTTTGAAGTAGAAAAAGAAGTTAAATATTAATTTCATAATTTAAAAATAGAATTTGATAATTCAAAATTTAAATTTTTTCTTAATTTGATGTATAAAAAGTAGAAAAAAAATTTTAAAGAAAAAGTGGGAGAGTAGAGGCCAAGGACCCCATGGATCAGTTCTGATAATTAATATATATTACCAAATAAATTATTACAAAGTAGATTGATGTTGTCAAATCTTCTTCATCTTTCTTCTTCTCTCTTGTGTTGTCCTTTGGTGAAAATGCAGCTTATTTATGGGTCTCCCGATTCGCGAGCTACCAAATGGAAACATCTGTCATATTTCTATGCCATGGCCTTTTTTACTTGGATTCACTTTCCCATCAATTCCAATCCTATATGAATGGTTTTTTTTTTATATATATACTTTTTTCTCTTTTATATCTCATATTAAAATATTTATTAATTAAATTTAAAATAATTTATTTAATTTTATATTTTTAATCTTAATTTAAATTAAAATATTATATTCTAATTAAATACTATAAAAATAAAATAAGAAAAAAAAATATTATTTTAAAGATTTAAAATAATATTTAAAAATATAAATAGAAGAATTTTTAAAATGATTAATAAAAAAATGAAGAGAATAATTTTTTATTTAAATTGATATAATATATTAAAAAATATATATAAAATAAAAAATAAAACAGAAAAAAAAAACAGAGGATCTGACCACCTAATTAAATCTTCTTCTTCTTTTTTTTTGTTTTTTTTTTGTCTATCCCCATACTAAAATTAATTAAATTTAAAACTTTTTAATAGCAAATTATGCAGATGCCCTTGAAATATATAGACCGTTGGATTATGAAGGAAAATCTACACCGTTAATTAA
This sequence comes from Aleurites moluccanus, assembly GCA_948193065.1. NCBI lineage: Eukaryota > Viridiplantae > Streptophyta > Magnoliopsida > Malpighiales > Euphorbiaceae > Aleurites > Aleurites moluccanus. The sequence goes on along the minus strand of CANXYC012513850.1, from coordinate 53,803 downwards.
TCATGCCCTTTTCCGAAAATACCCCTTTGTGCATGATAAAAGCCTGGAACTTAATTCTATATAGATGGACAAAATTACACTACCAAACTATTTTTTAAAATTCATTGACCACGATTTAATTTTCAATATTTTTATTTATTTATTATTTCAATTTTTCATGCATTAAAAATATATTAAATAAATTATAAATTAAATAAATTAAAATATCAAGTCCAATAATATGAGATTTTTTTACATCTTTATTTTATATTTTATAGGGTTAATTATAATTTTTTCATGTAAAATGACTTAATACACTAAGTCTCTCATGATCTTTCAAAAATACACTAACTCTCTTTTGATAAATATTATAATATATTACTAGATCATTCTGTCCAATTTTATTGTTAGTCAATTATTAATCAACCTTATAAGGATAATAAAAAAATAGAAATATCCTTATCTTTTAATTTTAATTAATTACATTCTATTTTTATTTTAATTTTTTTAGGATTAAAAAATATATTTTAATATTTTTGATAAATTTGAAAATAAAAATATTTTTTACTTTTTATTTTTAAATTTGTCAAAAATATGAAAATGAATTTTTTATTTATATTACAAAATTTAAGAAGAAATAATTTAATTTCTTCTTAAATTATTTTTAAAATAAAAAATAACAAATAAAAAATATTTTTATTTATTTTTTATTTTCAAATTTGTCAAACATATGAAAATAAATTTTTTAAACTTAAAAAAAATTTAAAGTAAAAATAAAATGTAATTAATTAAAAATAAAAGATAATGATATTTTTATCTTTTTACTACCCTTGAAAGGTTGACTAATGAAAAAATTAAACTGAAAGATTTAGTAGTATATTATGACATTCATCATGGGTGAGTTAATACATTTTTAAAAGGTCAGAGGGTTTAGTGTATTAAACCATTCTACAGGAGAATTATAATTAATCATATTTTATATTCTAACAATCATTAATTCCAAAACTGGTGAAGATATAGAATCAGAGGGTCAGAAGTTCGATTGAAATCGAACCGATTAAATCGAAAAAATCAGTATATATATATGTATACATAATTTGACATATATATATATATATATATATATATATATATATATATATATGAAAAAAAAAGTAAAAATTAAAAAAAAATAAAAAGTAAAAAAAAATTATGACTTGTCCAAACCAGAAAAATTGGCTTGATTCGACTGGTTTACCTGTTTTTAACCGATTTTTAGAGGACTTTTTTAGAGCTGACCAGACTAATTATTAGTTTGATTCTCAATTTTTTAGTTGGAGCGTTCGGTTTTAACAACAATGCTAACAATTGTGACTTAAATTATATTTTCTTGCATAAATCATATTTCTAGATAATTAATCAGAGTCTGATTCAACAGTTTCAATTAATTATTAATACCTAACAATTCATTCAAATAGATCCTAAAATCGACTTATTAATATCATCGTAGAATTGTTTTATTAGATTAATTTCTAAATTTTTATGAAAATTAATTTGGTTATTTTGTTACAAATTTAATAAATCATTTGATCAAAGTATCCAGATATAAAATTATATGCATTGTACTATGAGAATAGAAACTGCAAATCACAGCTGTAACATGGTTAGGTCTTTCACAAAGAAGACAATTTAATATGTAGGACCAAAATACTGGAGAGTCGCTAATTTCAATAACAAACTATATAACTCGCTCACACACGCAAGAAACCAAATGCAAATGTGTATTTTCTTGATTGGGCACCAAGAAAAGCAGATGGGGACCAAACAAACTACAAACACAAACACTGCAATGCAAATTGAAGGAAGGTCTGGTTTTGTCATTGTTTACTATTACCATACATACATACAAACATCAAATTGGGGTTAAAAAAGATATCGACAAGTGACCATATGACAGGCTTGAATTTCTGCAACTGGGTCAGAAATCTGATTTTAAACATCCTTCTTTTTTAGATCTGTGTTCAGGGCCTTCAGGGTTGCAACTTGCAAGTAGGTCTTTTTTTTTTTCTTTTTCCTTTGGAACTTATCCTTCCCCTTACCTATAATAAAAGCCTGCAATGATAATATAATCACCAAACTTTTTGTAAAATCTTTAACGAATAGGTAGAGGAAAAAAATAAATAAAATAAAGGACACCAGAAATTGATCAAAGCATGCCGGAATTTCATCCTATTAAAGGTGACCTGACATGGCCTATTGCATGTTAGAATTTCTAGAGGCATAGTCTCCCAATCTAGAGTACGGGTTCCATATTAGCCACCTTTTTTGAGATGTGTTGTTTACCGTGCGAGACTTTTTTTCTTTGTGGTTTCATGTGTCCCGTATATAAAAAGGACTGGTTAAATACACTAAATATTTTAAATACATTTATCCCATTTTGGGGGGGTAATAAAATGATTTTATTGCCCACATGATATTTTTTGGTAAAATTATGAAGTATTAAAACTTAAAACTCCTATGAAATCAAGCAATGACATCATATACTCGTTGGTTTTGTATGTGCAATCCATGATAAACACATCCGAATAACTCCTTGGCAATATCATTGAATCAGGATGAAACAAAAAATAAAAGTGTCAAGTGGTCTTCGACGAATAGGTACAGGAAAAATAAATAACATAAAAGACGCATCTCACTCTCTTTCTCACAGTTCTGGCCGGAGATTGATCAAAACATGCCAGAATTTCACCATATTAGAGGCGAACTAGCTTGATATGTTAATGTGTTGGAATTTCTAAAAAGGAAATGCATTAGGCATGGTCTCCCAGTCTAGAGTACGGATATCATATTAGTCATCCTTTCCGAGATGTGTTGTTTACTATGCGAGACTTTTTTCTTTGTGGTTTCATGTACCCAATATATAAAAAGGATTGGTTAAATACACTAAATATGTTAAATACATTCTATCCCATTTTTGAGGTAATAAAATGATTTTATTGTCAACATAATTTTTTTTTATAATATTATAAAGTATTAAAACTTAAAATTCCGATCATGTGAATAATTCATTTATTTTATTACCTTAAAAAAAAAAATGAAATGTATTTAAGATATGATAAATATTTACTTATGCATACACTTATTCAATAAAAAAAGATGTTTGTATTTTTTCATTGGCTAAAAAAAATAAAAAAATCACATTAATTAAATATTTTATCATTTATTAATTTAATATATAAGATAAATTACTGCACTCAATGTAGATAAATATTTTTATTAAAATACTATGTATTTAATCACTCCTTGTATAAAAACCAAGAAAACAGAAATTTCCCATCAATCTCCCAAGTTTTTCTAAAGTTGTTTATCCAACAATATCCCACTTGCCTAATATAAATGAACCAAACATAAGTCTATTCTATTTTGCTTCATTAATTTTGAAAGTCCAAACTTTGTAAACATTAATTAAAGTATTAAACGCACCCTTTACCCTTTTAAATGCTTAATTACTCTAAAATAATCAAGAAAAGCATGTTTTTTTTGTTCGTTTTAAATGGCAGAATATCTTAAGTTGAGTCAATATGACATTTTTAAACAGGAAAAGCCAAAACATAAGAAGAACATTTGCATATGGGTAATGAGTCGTCTATTGAAAAATGAATAGTTAACAAAACGCAGAAAGAGTGCATGTTTATGGAGTGCCAAAGGTGGCCAACAGTTGAACGTGGTAAACCACTTTATAGCCACTTGGCAACGGCAGGCCACCTCTTTTCAGTCTCCGAGCCATTGCTAACCCAAAAATATCTAAACCCTTACCCACCTCTCCTCTTCCCTTTTTTGATTTAGTTTTAATTGAAATTTGACCTCGAAGATTACCCTAATAACGCTGAACTAAAGTGTAAATCCTTTAACAATAACAAGAGACCACAGAACTAGATCGGGAAAATAGAAACCAAAAGAAATAGGCCAGAAAATAATTAAAAATAATGAAGGAAAACTAAAAATAATTAGGGCTATACTTAAAATAAATTAGCATTGGAAAACTTTTCACTCTCCTGGATTAAACAATAATAATATAATAAAATTAAAAAAAAAAAGAAAAGAAAAAGAAAGCAAGACAAACTGTCCAAAACTACACTGGAAATTTACCTACCAATCACTGATATTAGTCCCAAATGTTGCAAATCTTTAGTCTTTTAGAAGTATTCGTCCAAATCTCCATCAAAATGCACTGAAATATCAGTAGCAGTAGCAAGATCATCTCTTAAAAGTGTATCAGGTATACTACATTCATCAAAAAATATGGGAGCATGATGATTTTCAAATTCTACAAAATCTTCAAAGCCCAAACAGTCACCTGCATCTTCACTTTCCCTTAGTTCTTCAAGTGGGGGTTTCCAATCTTTTTCCTTTTCCTTTATTATTACCTGATCAGATCTCCTGCTCCAGTTGGTCTCCAAAACTGGTGGCTCATTTCCAGTTTCTTCAGTGTATTGAAATCTAAGAACAGAGGTTGGAGAACTTAGATTACGAGATTCCTTACCAGAATCATACCCAGTAATATCAACAACTGGGGATGGGGATGGAATTCTCACCGGTGGTTTTATGAAATTGGTGAGAGCATTAGGCCCTTTAATTTGTATAGCAGCTTTATCATAAACCATTGCAGCTTCCTCTGCCGTATCAAAAGTCCCTAACCATATTCTGGCTCGCCGAAATGGGTCTCTAATTTCAGCAGCAAATCTTCCCCACGGCCGTTGTCTAACACCACGATACCTTTTTCCCTCTGGGTAGTAACGCTGATCCCTTATATTTTTTTTGTGTTGATATTGTTGTTGTTGTTGTTGTTTGTTAAACCCAGATTTTGCTTCTCGCTTTTCACTTGTATATTTCACACAATCTTCAATTCTTATCTCATTTATCTGTTTCTTAACTCGTTGATGATGATTCGACAGTGGCTCCTCATTCTCATCACTGGAAGAGTCCGTTGCATCACCATCCGTAACACAAATCCGAACAATCCTCGCAGCACTGGACTCATTGAATCTAAGCACCTTACTAGTAACTGTTTTATGCTCGGTATATTTCACCGAACAGCGATTCATCTCTGCTAATTATAATGAGCAATGGTAGGTAAGAAAAATCATTAACTTAATAATCAAATTAAAAAAGTATGAAATATTTAGAGATTTTTTGAAATCGAAATTGGCAACACAAAAGAGTCAAAATCACTGAGTAAAAGAGAGGAGAAATTGAAGGATTTTTTCAGTTGCAAAGAAAAGTCAAAAACTAAGAATCGCAGTTTTATAGGAAGATCTAAATGGCTTAACTTTTTTTAAAAAATTAAATAATAATAATCGCATCTATATTTCTTTTTATTTTAAAAATTTGACCAAAACCGATTAATGATAATTTTTCTTTTTCTTTTTTTATCCACACCTTTTTTTTTAGATATTTTGGATAATTTATTAGAAAATAAAAAAAAAAATTATAATATGAATTTGTAGAACTTTAGAGTATAGGAGAGAGGAATAGTCGTATAGGAAATGTAGACTGATGGCTTGGGGACGAAGCATAGACATGACATTGGTGAAAGTAGTAGTAGTCGTAGTAGGTTGGTGAGAAGGAAAAGACCTCTTCGTTTGTTTTTGTCAGTCGTTCATTTCCTTCACGTGACCTTTACTTATTATATTTCTTTATACAATTTTTTTTAATAGAAAAAAATCAATGTCCTTTTGAAACTAAATGTATAAAAAACCCATCACGTGTAGCAGTGCTATTAGAATTTGTATCATACATCTAATACACGTTATAGATAAAAACATGAGCAAAAAACTTCATCCCCATAAAGCGTAGTAAAAAGTAAAAAATCACAGATGCCTAAATTATTTCTATGATTAAGATTTAAGGCTACGATCTTCCTTCACAAGGTAATCACCAGCGTGCCAATGAACATAATGGTTACTGTCCACCGGACCGTGTAACTGCCATCCGGCTTACTTACAATTTCTCTCATTAGCAAAGAGATTATCATAAAAATTTGAAGGCTTGACAAGAAATTTACTTGAAAAAAAAAATTAAACCCCAATACCTAATATACTAATAATGGCTACTGAAAACCCAATAAATCATGAAATAAAACTGTTAATTGCAAAGCTTAGCCCTCCCTGAATCTAATGGTAAAATATAAATTCAAGATAGAGTCCAAATCTCACTTCTCCAATAGTACTTGAAAAAGTAGTAATAACTATAATAATTATAATAATAAAAGTGGCAAAGAGAGAGAGACTCGGCCACTAATACAATGCATTTAGATGAAAAATACGTTTAGATTCTAGAGTGAACCCATGATCCAACAGTACCAGCACTAAATTTTGGCGACAAGTAGCACTGCAGCATGGCACAATCAGACCCATATGCAATCATTTAAATCTTCATGGATATATCGAACAAATGGTATATGTAACATCAACTTCAGATCTTTAACAATTCAAGATCATCTTACACAACACAACCTACAACATTATATTGTTTTCAAGGACGCACTGTATGAATCAATTCTTCACTAGTCCATAATAAGAGCAAAAGCATTTAACAGATCATTTTTTACATAACAATAATCGACTGTATTTCTAAATTTCCCAACCAGAGTGCACTAGCCCATGGCATACTTCTGGGTCCAGCTCCTAGCAGTTGCCTCGTACTTGGCCCTGTCTGTCTTGTACATGTGAGCAATTTCTGGCACCAAGGGGTCATCTGGGTTTGGGTCCGTCAAGAGAGAACATATAGAAAGCAACACCTGAAATACAAAACAATAACCCTTCCCACCAACTTAAAAAACAGAAATGATAAAAAGACTTGGAGAGTGAAAAGAGACCAGAAATTTCCAAAAAATTGCAGTACTCGGACAAATGATTAAGAGCTTATCAAAGAGAAATGCCATAGAAATCCAAATGACAAGCTAAAGATTATTTAAACAGAAGCACACCCATAATCTGAATTTCTACACAGAAACTGTGGGTGACTATTTGTGGATAACAGACCATCCTGAGTGCATCTATCTTAAACTAGATGCTTAGAATACACGTCAAAATCATGTATCAAGGATGCTAAAATCTCACATTGCAACATCAACCATGTTGAGTGCATAATGAATCGGTGAGACCAGCCTGATTCAAAAGTCCATAAAATTTAGGAAGCACGCTATAACTATAGTTTCCAATGGCCATGCTTATCTTGTTTGACAGGAATTCAAACCCTATTGGAATTAGATCTTGAGAAGTTTCTAAGAGGAAAAAACCTTAGATATTGTCAGGGCAGGGCTCCACTGCTCCTTTAGAATGTCAAGGCAAATGCTGCCATTACTGTTAATATTTGGATGAAAAACCTTTGTCCTAAATGCAACCTGCAAGAAACAGAGACAAGACGAACTCTATAAACAAAAGACAAATCAAACTATAAGAAATATTGGAATTTCATATACAGAAAGTCACAAGCTTAACAACTCTGCAATATATAGATATTCCTCTCATGGAGCTATATATACCACAATTTGTCCATGTATCTAGCAGTAGCATCAGTATCAACATTTGGAGTCAAACAAGTGAATTCTAATTGGACAGTTTGGCATCAAACCCATTTGATCTGGTTGGATTTTAATACTTGCATATCTTTCTGTCTTATGGCGAATATTTTTTTATCAGGTAAATACAAGTCAGCAAAAAAAAAAAAAACTTAAAAAGGTTGGAAACAGGTGCGGAGCTACAGTTGGGTCAGAAGGGCCCTGGCCCCCCAGGCCCAGCTGGCCCAGCAATAGCACAGGTATTAAATATTAAAAAAAATATAAGAGGCCCTAGACCATCTGGCCCTGGCCCCCCCAACCCTCCTTGTTTGGCCCTCCCAAACAAGGAGGGCTGGCTCCGCCCCTGGTTGGAAAGCTCTTAAAATAGTGCTGAAACTGAAAGTTTCACTTGATTCACACCCAAAACACAACAAATCGACAATATAAAGGTCCTCTTTCATTTTTATGTTGTTATTTTTCTCTAGTTTCTTTTAGCAGTCAATGTAATAGAACATCAAGAAAGCCAAAGGAAATAATATTTTCATGTCCAAATTTGATGTGGAAGGAATTTTTTCTTTGTGGTTGTAAATACTTATTTATGCTAGTTATCTCTTTTCCTCATTTCCTCTTGAATTTAGTTCACTAGTTTAAAACTTTTTGTATAAAACACTGTTTGTCTTTAGTATTCATTAAGTGTGGGTGATTGGTGTTTCTTCTTCTCTGTTGACCTCTCACAGCAGGGAATTTATCTTTGCTCATTTATTGATGATGTTGGTGATAGTTGAGATTAACTAGCTAAATTGGAAATAGAAATAACTTATGGATAAGTTGTCAAGATGAATTGATTTATGTCCTGGAATAAATTTCAACAGTTATTATCAACCTCTCAGCATTGGTTCCAGTTGTTTATTTGAAGTTACTAATGTCCTAATTTTCCAGCACAAATCTTTACCAATCTCAACCATTTTACAAGAGATTTTTCACAAAAAAAAAAAAAGTGGGTTGGGTTGGGTTGGGGGGGGAGTGGGCGGAGAAGAGAAGAGGATTTAAATAGTCAAAGACATTTCAGTAACAAACAAAGTCATTTACCAATCTCAACCATTTTAAAGGAAAAAAGGTGGGAGAGGGATTTAAATAGTCGAAGACATTTTCAGTAACAAAAAAAGACATATGTGAAGCAACCACATGTCTACAGCAAAAAGGAAACAGGAAGAAAATGAAGACCTAAAGGCATACCTTTGGTGGCTTAAATGGGTAGTCAGGTGGAAAATGAATAGTAACTAGAAACACACCCCCAGCATAAGGACTGTCGGGAGGACCCATTATTGTTGCCTGCCAGTGAAACATGTCTTCAGCAACCGGGCCTATCAAAATAAACAACCAACTATTTCTTTAGGAATGAATTATCATCTGTAAGATAAACACAATTGCATCTCTGTATATACTATGTTAAAGTCATTCCTGTAAATTCCAGCAGAAATATCATACAAATATACTTGCTGAAGCAAAATTTAATACTAGGTACCAATGAGATGCCTGTTAGTATGCCAAATTCTATCAGACTATAACTAGTACGACAACTACTTCGAGAGATTGTTATTTATTGGCTCCAGAAAAGCATTTAATTAATAACAGAATGACAACCGTCTCTCTGTTGATAAGGAGACAACATATAAACTAGATAGACCATATACTTCAGTACTAGTACATATGATTTGAAAATGTTCCCAACAATCCATGGAAGGCTAGATGAGAAACATCAAATGCACTCTCTACAGGGATAAAATCTTCTAAATTATCAGTAGCCACAACAATAAAGGAAAAAGTGTGAACCTGATTATTTCAAAATAAAAGTACTGGTTAGGTTCCTACAGAAATAAACAGTAAGGAGATGAGTACAACAGATAAGGGTAGCATAGAAAACAAACAAAACTAATACTTACAATGACGGATTAAAGAAAAGAAAAGAAATGAGAGGACTAAATCCATTATCAGCATGAAGAGAACAGCAAATTACAAAAACATGCAATATCAAGATATCAACCATTCCATATTGATCAGAAAAAAAAAGTTTCTATTAATGTTTTTTTACCATAATCTTCCTACAAAGAACTCCATTCATCTCACAAACACCACAAAATTACTTTTTCCAACTACCTTTCCAGCAATTGCCCAACCAACGTAAATCTTATTAATCGGTGCATAATTATTGACATGTTATTCATTTATCACAATTCAAACCAGCAGGCATATCTATAGTCTATGGAAGACAAGAACAGTGCCAACCAAGGCTCGCGTGTCTATGCACATAACCGATAAATTAGATCCAACTACTCAGATCAGAATGTTGATTTCATTTGTAATGTATAGTATTTCCATATCAAACAAATGCCCAAAATTATCACTAAAACAAAAATTAAAAATTAAATAAATAAATCAATTTTACCAAACAGCCTTCACAAACAAAAACAGGCATAACTCCAAATATACAAAAACAATAAAAATCAAAGATCAAGCCTGATGAGAACCTTAACCATAAAGAGGCGTATAAATACATTATTGAAAATTCAAAAAAAAAAGAAGAAGATAAAAAGGAAGGCGATCGTACCAGCGCTGCAAGAGGTAGGAGGATCCTTCTGGAGATCCTTGAGCTCCTTCAAGATCCGCTTGGAAGCCATGGACAAACCTCGAAAATCAGCTCTGATAGAAAAAGAGAGAAAAAATAGAGAATAAAACTTGAAGAAAGGTACAAAGAGAGAGAGATAAAAATGAAGATGTGCGTATTGTTGAGTGCGTCGATAGAAAAATTCAAAGCGATTTTCATTGTTTGGGTCCACCTTTTGTAACCCTCCATATTTTCTCCTTATTATTATATTTTTAGATAAAATTAATTAATTAATTAAAGAAAAACAAAATAAGGAAAAGAGTCTCCTCCGTCTGCCTCTGCGAATCTGGTTCTCGACGCGGAGAGAGCTTGGGGCCCTTCATAGTTCAAGATGACGTCGTTTTTTTTAGTTGCAAATTAATGGTTGTTGTTGCTTTGTATGTGTGAGTGGGACCATTTGTAATTGACTTTTAAACAACCGGGTTCTAATGGGTTGACTTGATCCTGATTTTGTAATGGGTCCGATTTTTACATATTTTTGGGGGGGTTCATGATTTTTCCCGATTATCGAAATGAAAGTTTTCATTAGAAAACAAGAGTGTTCCTCTAATTATAGGTATCAATAAATGGCTACCAATAAGTCATTTATTGTCCATAATTATATTGATATTCATACTCATTTGATTCAAATAAACTATAAATTGGTGATGTACTCCGATTAAGACCACCATAACTATGAATGAATTAATAAAATTATACTTGCAATAGTTCCACAAGATAATGTTCGAACTTGTAAATTGAAAGGGTGGCAGTAGTGATAAGTGGTGGAACTGTATGATTGTATTATTTTTTTATAATTTAATATACATAATTATATGATTGTATTATTTTTATTAAGTCGCACATTTTTTATTTTATTAAAATATTTTAAAAATATTTTCATTCACATTCTCATAAATAGTGAAATATTATTATTTGATATAAGCCACTCCTATTTTTATTTTTTTATTAATATTCTCTAATAATATAAAAATACGTATCTTTTAACATCTCATATTTTTTTAATTAAGATAAAAACAAAATAAATATCCCTCTTTATATATATTTTTTTTTTATTTTTCTCTTTCAACATATTGATTTGGAATTAAAGACTCTCACCGAGTCTGTCTTGAAAGTTCACGATCCATTTATTATCTCTATATTTTATCACTCTCTAAAATGAACATCCAAAGGCCTATTGCATTTTAAATTTGCCAAGTATTATAAATCCTTATCAGAGAAGGATTTATGCATATATGAACAGGGGAAACAACATTATTATTATTATTACTATTATTTTGTCACAGTTGACTCTTATGCCATCCCGATTGATTGAAAACTTGTATCCAATCCTTCAAATTCCATCTGGAATTCCAATAATTGACAAGACATTATGCCCAATTACAGCCGTCAAAGAATCCCTTGTGAGACGAATCATTATTCCAAACTCCAAAAGGAAGGTATCACTATGACTATCTTATATAACAAGCAGTTGGGATAATTACCAAAAAAGAAAAAGAAATTTAAGGTTAATTTCAATTTAGGTCATATAGTTTAAAATCTTACAATTTAAGAAGCGAACTTTTTTCCTGTAAATAGTAATGTTTTTGAGAGGAAATCTTACCAAAATTTGCCAAATGAAAATAGACATAATTTTTTTTACTTTTTATTTTTTAGTATTAGAAAAATCCAAATCCAAATTTATTATTAAATTATATATGTTTTTAGTGTTAGATTTTCTATTTGTTTGACAACTATTTACATATAATAATAATAATGATGATAATGATGGTTGTCCATATAAATTATTATTTCTTTAAAAATTAACTACTAGCATTAACTATTAATATCATGTCTCTCTTATGTAGCATTTTAACAACAAAAATCTTTAAAAAAAAAATAATTTTAAATATTGGGATTAAAAATTTAAAATTGTGGGAATTTTATCATTTTAAGATAATAATATAATAACTTTAATTGAGATTGAGGTGGACACTTGCACTGCACACAAGAGGAGGAAAAAAAGGATTTCAAAGCAGATATGTAAATCGGTTAGGAAGACATTTTCATTCACCCAAAGAAGTAATGACATCCTTCTCTTCCTATCCTGACTTAACGAGGCAGCCACTTATAGTATCCCCTAAGTTGTTCTTCCCTTTTAACTCAATGCAACACCTAATTCCCAAAACATAATTTAAATATTTTGATGTTTACACCTTTTCTTTTTTCCATTTTTTTTTTTTTTTGAATAAAGAGAAATAAATTGTATTAATTTTGTTCATGCAAGAATGGGAACCAGCTGACAGTATATCAAGAATCCGAGAACTCCATTTGTAGTTGCAGTCCCACCGCTACAATAAGATTTATTCACTACAAATATAAAAATATGAAAGAAATTAAACAAATAATTAAGTTTTATGTACTTACATGTATTTCATTGCATCATATATTAAATATGGACCCTCGTTAGACTGTTTCCGATGATATATAATTGATACTTTCAGATTTTCCCTCTCTTTTTTTATCCCAAACCTTTAAGTAAAGAACATTCCTCCGTGTGTAAATATTAAAGTTTCTCAACAGAAAAAAAGAAAACAGTTTGAACAATCTTCTTTTAACCATCAATCCATTCATGCATAAAATACTGTCAATTTATGTTGATCCTGCAGCCAAAGCAACAATTCAAATTACCCACTTTACCAATCATAATAGTATGTGTTGAAGTTAATTAATGAAGTTAAAAAAAAAAATATTTGTATATTTAGAGATCTTACCATTTAAGCGTGCGGATGGTACATTTTGGCATGTTACCGTCGTCAATTTCTTTTAAGGTTATTCCATCACATAACACATCTACGCCTAACATTCCTATCTCGATTCCTTTCATCACACCCAATCCAACTGTGGTCTTCACTTGCAAGTTCACCACCATTCTTCTTTTTTTAAACTGAGACTTGATTCTGGACCCCACCCCATCCTCAATTAACTCGTTCTTCACTCGGCTTTCAATTTTCAAACTCGTCGTGTTCTTTTTAGCATGAATGAATCCTGGCAAACTCGTCGATCCCAACTCAATCTCCTCGTCTTTTCCGACTGTAATCCCCACTTCGAACGCACCGTATCGATACGTTAATCTAGAGTTAGGATTCCTCACTTCCAATCTCGCCAACGTCGCAGCATTAAGATAGGTGCCGTCCGTTTTGGTAGTGACATCAAAAGTGGAGATCTTAAATGACTGGATATGGAAAACGGGAAGTTTTGGATCGAACCAGAGAAAGAAAATCCCGCCTAAGATAGCAATGAGGAAGCAGATGGCAGCGAGGATAAAGTAGGCGAAGCACCAGCATAGACCACAAACGCTCTTGGTTCTTTTCCTCGGCCGGAATGAAGGTGGCAGAACGCTCTTTCTAGGTAAAGGTCTCGGGACTGGTTTTCCAGGATTGGTCGGGTCTCTGTAACCCGGCGGTTTTTGGATAACCGGCTTGGTTGGCTGCTCTTGTTGAGCCATCAATTTATGATCTCTCGAGCTCTGTTTTCAAAAACCAATGGATTGGATTGAAGGAATTTCGATAATTTAGAAAAAAAAATGGAAATTGATTTCAATACATTGCCCCCCCAATTCTGGAAAATCGAAAAGAAATTACCAACAGAAAACTGGGGCTGGTTGGAATTTGAAAACCAGTATGCAGAAATCTAGAATCGGATCAGAGAAAATTGAGATTTGAATGATAAAATTAATGGAATTGACAGAGAAAATTAAAAAGACGAAGATAGGGAGTGATAGGGTGGTTGTCTTTTAAGGAAGCTTGGCAGTGGCAGAAATTCAGTTTGCGAGATTCACGCGCGGCGTCCATATGCTGACATGGCGGGAAGGTTTTTGGCAGTTTGTATTGTGTACTAGTACTTCTAAGTATTTAACTTTATTCTCTACCCATTTCACCAAGCAAATTGGAGTTGATGGGTTTATTTATTATATTTCCCTGTTTCCCTTCGTTTTCTTTTGTAGTTTGCCATCTTATCCTTCAAATGCCTTGTTTTTAAAGCAAAATTTTTAAGAAAAGGTGAAACTTGCATTTAGGGGAAAAAAAAAAATCTACAAGTTATTTTTTTTTAGGAGATAGAAGCAATTTCATTTAAGCAAAATCAAATATATTATCAAGAAGAAGTATCTATAACTATAGATGAGAATTTAAAAAAAATAAGGACTAGTATTAACATTGGATAATCGAGTTAAGGAACGAGCTATTCGGTTTATTTACCTCTTAACAAAATGCGAATATATATTTTATATTTTCTTTAATAAAAATTGACACTCAACCACCAATATACCAAACTCATATAAATAAATAAAAAAACTTTTTAAATTATCTTTATTACTAATTTAGCATCCGACTTAACAATCAAATTATAAAAAATATGTAGTTGTTAATTGTTATTACAATTAATCTTTCTAATTTTATTACTTATACACAAATCTTTCATACAAATTTTAATTTATTAGTCCACCATACATGATCCATGTTTTAATATAATAATATAATAACAAATCAATATGGGAAAAAAAATTTCAATATTTAAAAGGAAGGAGTTATTCATATTGTGTAATTCTTAATATTAGTTAGACTTTCAAATAATAAAAATAAATATTAGATAAAATATATAAATTTATTTATTTTATTTAATTATAAATTTAATGAATTGAAATGACATTGTGGACCATCCTACAAGGATTTTTTTTTAAAAAATCTTTTAAATTGGTGAAATTTTTTGTAATTAAGGATATTAATTATATCATTGTGTATGCTATTATTTTCTCATGAATGGAGTTTGCCCATTTTCTCAAAAAAAAAATAAAAAAAATCTAAGGGCTCCCACTCCCTGCAACAAAGATTTAATAAATATCATTTATATTTGACAATCTTTTTTTTTTTTTTTAAGTTTTTCAATATTTAGAATTAAGAATTTAAGACAGGTGAAATTTAAATTCCTTATTCATACATTTGGAATCAATTATGATATCACGTCATTTTGCCTTATCTTAGAAAAACCAACCAAATTCGTTTTTGACAAGAAAACTTGGCCAAAAGAGTTTGTTCCTTCCAGCTTTTGCATTGTTTGAAAGTAGAAAATTGTTGAATAACGAAAATAATGCACACTCGTTTAGAAATTCATCAGGCAGGTATCATATTAAATTGATGGCTGATAAGGATTACGACATTGCGCAACCATGCAACATAATTTCTTTTCTTTTTGGGTCATGATGTATTTGCCTTATCATCATCATCATCATCATCATCATGCATAGGACCCTTGAATGAATCTATAATTAGTGAGGACAGCCATCTATATTATTAATTTTAATTATATTTCATTTTTTCCACATGGCATAATTTTCTAGCTAATACAAAATTTACCTAATTAATTAAGTTTATTTTTCACTTAATCTTGTTGATTTAATTAAGTAATCTATACACACCTCGACATAAATTAATGATAAGTTCATATTCTCCTGAGTAATAAATTCAGAATCGATTTTTCCTTCCCAATATATATAATTCCTCAAAAAATTAAGTAATCTATATATTCTCATGATAATTGATATGAGGATAACAAGTTATGAACAATTATTACATATATCTAACTACAAAAGAATATTTATTTAGAATAATTGTTAAAATTCAAAACTTTTATAAAGGTAATGGTCTATCGATCTGATTAATAAAATTTAAAATTGATGTGATGATATTTAATTTATTGTTAAATTTTATAATTGTATTTTTAATTTTCCACAGTAAAATTATTAAAAAATCAAAATTTTAAATTTATGGATATTATTTTGAGAAATCTCAAAATTAAATTGATTAAATCTAATAACTTATTTTTTAATTAAATTTAAGATATAATTTAAATTCAAAAATTTTTAAATTTAAAATCGCTAAATAAAAAATAATTGATATTTATTAATTTAATTCAATAACTAGTATGATTTTAGAAAACAATATCGTTGATTTCAAATTAAGCGTACAAGCTAAATTCATAATAAGGTTTTAAAAAAGTTGAAGTGGGATGTACAGGTGTCCGTGTCTCTTTGGCTGGGTCCGATTAAGGAGTTGAATGCTGCATGTTCGTCCACGTGGGACAGGAGCATCCCTGCCGCCGTTATCCAAAAACCTTGTCGTTTCGCTCAGGACAATTGCTTAGAAGAGCATCGAAGTAGGCTCTATACGGCGCGTTCTACATTGGATCCCTCGGATCTGCACTACTTGGCTGCCCTCAGCCAGCGAATATTATTAAGACCACACCACGCAACGCATAGGACAATAGGAAGAATAGTGGCTGTGCAGCATGTGCGAATGCAGCGGCGCAACTAGCCCAGGGGCGAAAATAATTTTTATAAAATAATAAATAAAAGATTCATAAAAATTTATATTTTAATTAGTAATAAAATATATTTTATATATTAAAAATAAATATTTATAATTATCAATAAAAAATAAAATTAATCCATGTATTTTTAAATAAAATAATAATATCAAAATAAAATTGTGGTCATTTACAAAACATATCAGACATTCTAGCTAAATTATGTTTGTCATTTTTTTTTCATCAAATATATCAATAATTAAATTACTATTAAATTCTCTAGTTATGTATTTCTCAATATATAATAGAAAATATATATTTTATTATTATAATAATATGAGTAAAATTAGCACAAGACTACAAGTCAAATTAATCTATCATAAATATGATAAATATTTAATTTTCTGGTTTTCATAAAAATTAGTACAGATATGAATTGTTAATACCTTTAATGAATCCAAATTTTAATTAACATTTAATTTGAAAATTTTTAATTGAAGTTTTAAATATAATATTTTTATTAAAAAAATCTCTAAGATAAAATTTATTTGTAAGTAAATATATTTTTAATATTAAATATCTTACAGTCATCCATAAAATTTAAATACATGCTAAAAATAAATAATTTTATTGCATATTTTTTAAATAAATTGTTCATTAACTACATTTGTGAGTTTATTATTGCTAAAATTATATCAATTTTAATAATGTATAATATATACGAGGTTTTTTAAAAATATTGAGGGGACACTGGTGCCCATGGGGTCCGCCATTATGCAAATATGACTTGGTAATCTAATCAAAATTGTGCACGTTTTAGAAATAATGTTGTGGTTGATTAGATGAATTGTCTTTTCCATTCTCTCTCTCTCTCTGTATAAAGCTGAAGCATTCAACTATCTCTATACTCTCTATTTAATTTATATTTTTTATAAATTGTTGATAATTTTAAATATTATAAATAATTAAAAATAAATATTAAGTAATTAATGAAGTATATATAGATGATTAAAAATAAATATTAGATAATTTGAAGTATTTAATATAAACAATTAAGAGTTTTTTTTTTTATTTTTTTATTTGATAACTTTATTTGGATAAATTAAATAAAGAAAAAATTGAACACATTATAATAAAAATAAATTATAAATAAGATAAAATAATATTTTTTTTATATTTTATTATTTTTATTTTTACATTTATCCCATAATTTTTTTTACTAAATATTGGAAATGTGATGGATAATATGAATGTTTATATTAATATAAAAATATTCACCGGAAAATTGATTTATAGATTTATTAAAATAATAATTATTATTTATATAAAATATATAATAATTTTATATTTATATTTTTAGAATACTTTTTGTATCTTTTTTTACTATATAAAATTTAATTAAATAATATTTTTAATATTAAACTGCCGAATCGCAAGTTTACTATGTGAAATTAAACCTCACAGAAATTGACACTATCCATAAATATAAGAAAACTTGCACCAACAACAAGAGATGCAAGTAGAATTACAAGAAACTAAAATAAAAGTTTAGATTTCAAATTATTAATTTAACATTATTAGATAAATAATGTTAAAATTAATAGTTAATAATAAATATAATTTTTTTAACGGAAATTAAAACTTCATTAGATATATATATAAAGATTATAAAGTTTGGAAGATCTTAGATGGAATATAGATCCATTGCAAAGAAATTTATAATAATTTTAGATCTATGAAAATCAAAACTCAAAAAAAATAAAGAAATAAAATATGTGATCAGTCAAAGAAAATTATCAAACATAAAGATGAAAAAGTAAAAAAAAAAAAAAAAAATTGATTGAACAAATTTGTAGATTCCACGTGATAAACTCAAAGAGCAGTGGATTAATCAAGAAGCTTGTTCTTCGGATAAATTAGGACAAGACTTTTGTAAACTAGTTTTCATAAATCGACACCCTTTTGATGAAAACCTGATTATTATGAGAAAGTTTTGGATATGATCGGACTAAAAAATTTTAAAATTTAATATCACCGTCTTTTTCAAGCCATGAAAATCCATAAAAAATGAATAAAATAGCTTACAAAGAGAAGCCAAAATACCACATATCTGAAAAACCAGATCTGAGAAAAAAAAAAAAAAAAACTCCATAACTCATAACAAAAAAAATAAAATTACAAAGTTAAAGAAACCATAAAAATGAGAAAGAAAGCCAGTAGACTACCATCGACTCAAAGGATAGAGCCAATGGTAGCCCCTAAACCGAGGCTCTTGAGAAAGAAAGGTTGGAGGGAGTTAAGAGAGAGAAGGTTTTTGAGAGAATAAATATACATTTTTAACTCTATTTTAATGGAGTTATATGTTAAATGTATATAATAGTTAAAAAATTTTAGTTGCTGCGATTTAATTTTTTGCTGTTAAATTTTTTATATAGGTTTTATGAATTTCATTAAAATACACATTATCAATTTCATTAAGACATTTATACAAGTTCATTAAAATATGTATATTCCATATAACATTGTTGTTAATTTTAAATGTTTGAGGTATAAAAAGATCACTATCTTTTATATATACATTTGATTTCAACTTTATCTATAAATTTTTTCCAAATTTTTTAATCCCAAATTTAAATGTATTAAAATATAATACATTTGATATTTATAAATATATAAAATTTATAAGAAATAAATTTCACGTATACTTGATTAAGGGTTAGGGTGCAATGCGAGCGCATTACACACCGAGTGTATATATGATATTGCCATGTACATGTCAAAAAGATGGTAATTAATTACTTGCCTCCAGCTTTTTTTTTTTTTTTCTTTCTCCCTCCTTATAATTGAAAAACGACACCGTTTTACTTCTCTTAACTCTCCCCTTAAACTATGTCGTTTAATTTATTGCACAACCTCTCCGTAGTCCAGACCCTAACTCTGTCTCCTCCTGCTTCTACATTCAGCTGCCACCCCCATACCTCCTCTCATCTTCCTAAGTTCCTCCCCATCTCTAAACGCCGTTGTCATCACTGCATCAACCACCACTCTCTATAGCCGCATCCCTCATTCGCTCTTTATTTCTTCATCAAATTCTGATTTCTTATCTTTACTACTTGATCTATAATTGACAGAGATGGAATACGTGAGCCCTGAAGGACTCCGTCTAGATGGTCGACGACCTATGGAAGTATGCTCCTCTCCGCTTCTCTTGATGCTATTATTATGTTTGTTTCTTTACCTGTTTATTAAATTGATGCTAGTTAAGTACTATTTAAAATAGTGTCATCAATTTTCCCTTGTTTCGTTATCTGCCTTTAAGATTTGCTCGTTTTATTTTCCTGATCTCAGATGAGACAACTTCGAGCACGGATTGGTGCTGTTGCCAAAGCAGATGGGTATGTTTAGCAATCTATATTTCTTCTTTAATTTTTTGGCATTGGTTTAAAACATTTGAATTTAAATTAAATTTGGTTTGCAGTTCTGCTGTTTTTGAAATGGGCAACACTAAAGTAATTGCAGCAGTGTATGGGCCAAGAGAGGTGTTTTTTTCTTTTTCTTTTTCTTTTTTTTCTATGTTCTTTCTATATTATATCCAAGTGATAGTGAGGCCATTTTTGAATTAGTTTTCAGTTGGCTTTTACTCGCTTCTTGTGTAGGTTCAAAATAGGAGCCAGCAGATTAATGACCAGGCATTGGTAATATTTTTTCAATTGTGTATTCATCTTCTTACTCTTTTGACTGCAGGAGTAACTCGCTTATCAAAACCGTTTGTGTCTATTGTCATCTTAGGTGCGTTGCGAGTACAGTATGGCTAATTTTAGCACTGGAGATCGCATGAGAAGACCAAAGGGTGACAGGTGGTTTGTTCTGTTAAAATTGGGCTGGTTAAAATAACTGTCATTCAGCAGTTGATGCCAAAAATCTGTCTGAACCATTAATGTGCTTTGATCACTAACATTTTTATAAAGCTATTTGCATCATTGAATGATTAAATGATAAGCTGGAAATTCAGCAATCCTTGAGAGTAAGGGCAAAAGCTTATTGATATATAGCTCTGGGTGTTTAAAATTGAGCTGAAGCTTCTAAAAAATGTTTCAAGCATGCAATCTTGGAATGCCAATAGGGTTGCATCTTAATATCCCGAAGAGTAGTTAATGACAAACTGCAACAAATTCACCTACTCTTGATCTTTGTTTACCTTTTGAGTTCCAATGCATATTCATTTTTCAATTTATAAATAAAAAAGTAAATGCTAAATAATGACAAATTTGTTCCATTGTGATTATTTAATGCAAACAAAATCATTCTTGAGATAGTCAAAAGGAAGGAATATATATAAAATATTTAAGTGACATCTATACTGCCATTGGGTCTTTTTTAGTTTCCATTGTGTCAGAAATTTACCGATGCTGTTAATTATACGGTTGTTTCCACATTCCACATTAGCTGTTAAAGAGATATTAGATTGCTTATATATATACATCTTTTTTCACTCAGGCGATCAACTGAAATATCTCTAGTTATTCGTCAAACAATGGAAGCATGCATATTGACACACTTGATGCCTCGTTCTCAGGTTTTTATTGCAACTTCTTGGCATTTTTCCATATTACTGGATATTGCTTCCTTCCCACTCTCTGAACCATTGTTTATATGTTTTGCAGATAGATATCTATGTACAAGTTCTTCAAGCAGATGGAGGTAACATCCAAGTCATTTATGAATCCTCTTGCCAACTCATAGATTATAATTGCCTATAAAATGACTTGTACAGAAATAATGCTAGTAAATCAAAATGATCTTGTTGTGGTACACAGAAGCATAGATTTTGGAAAGAGCCAATGTTATTAAAAAAAGCTGAAGCCAGCCTAAATCTCAGGAATTATTAAGTAGTGATTGCTGTTCGGATGCTTCCCTATGTATGTGTAAAAGATTTTATCCTTAATCTGGCTGGCTATTTGTCTTCTGCAGGAACTAGATCTGCATGTATCAATGCTGCAACTTTGGCCCTAACAGATGCTGGAATACCCTTGCGTGATCTTGTTACTTCATGTAGTGCTGGGTACCTCAATAGCACTCCTTTGCTTGGTAACTTCCCTTTTCTATCATTTGGACTTGTGCATTTTGTTTCTCAATAATAATTTTAATATCACAATATTAATGCTGACATTTATCAAATGAATGCAGATTTGAACTATGTAGAAGACAGTGCAGGAGGTCCAGATATCACAGTTGGAATTTTACCAAAGTTGGACAAAGTGACTCTTCTTCAGGTTTTTATCCTCCAAGATATGAACTGCTTTGTGATAACTGATAATGAGAATTTTGGTGCAACATCTGAGTGAAAGTTGCTATTTCTAGTGTTTTTCTCCCCTAGCTATTATTTGTCGCACTATCCAGACTACAGCTTCTTCAGTTAAAAGATTAATTAAAAGATAAAGAAAGAAAACACCAAATAATTGCAGTTGTGTACATGTATTGGCACGATCTGCATTATTTTGTTTTGCCATATAATTTTTATGATGTTTTGGAGCATAAAACTCGTCCTTAGTGATTAACATCTCTTTTTTTCCATGGCTTCTGTCAGGGATTTTGGGAGTAAAGATTTACCCTGGCCTGATTTCATAGATTTCTCTCTAGATCAAAGTTTTACTTGTAGTCTAATCCTTATGATGCTTCTGTAATGCAGATGGATGCTAAGTTGCCAGTAGATATCTTTGAAAATGTTATGCAACTTGCTATTGAAGGCTGCAAGGCAATTGCAAATTACATTGGAGAAGTAAGGAAATTCATTTTTCTATCAGCCTAAAGTAATCTAGATACATGCATTTTGTAATTTCTGGTTCAATTTAATATGAGCAAATCTGGTTTGGATTGTAATGACAGCTGAATTATTAATTTTGGTTTATTGGGCAGGTGTTGCTGGAGAATACCAAACAATTGGAATACCGAAGAGGCTTATGATTAATTATTAGGTTAATAATTCAAAATTTCATGATTTAACCTGATAATTTCAACAACTAAGGGCGAACAATTAGTACATTCCTTAAGTGCAGGTTGTCATTAGACATTAAAGCAAAGTTTAGGTTTTTTTTTTTTTTTTTGGTATGTTATGGAACCAAACTTTAGCCTAGTTTGAAAGTCCTATACATGTTCTCGATTGCGCATTGCGGCCAGAAATTTTTGCAAGGGGGGCAGTGGGGACTTATGATCCTTTTAGTTATTCTGTCAGTATTTTCAATCATAAATTATATAGCACACAGTCTGTACTATTTTGATAAATAGTTAATTTGTTGTTAGCCCTTATATACGGCAAAAAATTTTACTGAAATGTTTGACATATGATAATATAATTAGTAAATTCTTTTTAATACTGTTTCTAAAAGAAAATTTATAAAAATTCAATTCATAGCTCGCGTTCTGAAAACACAATTATTAAAATTCAATTTTTTTTTTTAATTTCAAAAGTAATTTTTTAAAGAAACAAGTAATATGCTTAGATTGATATTTGCAGAAATTCAACTTATTTAGTGAGATTTACACTATTTTGAGCATTATAAGAAATCTAACGAGATTCTTTGATAATTCGATGTAGCGCTTAAAATTAATGAAGAATCGAAGCAACTTTGCCAACGGCAATTTTGTTGACCCTTGGAATATGCTCTGGAGGAAAATTTATTATTACCCGAATCATTTGCAGAAATATTTCAAATAGGATTAGCTGAGGAACACTGCTAGCCAACTAACCAAGGATCTAAGGGTAACTGTTGACTACTTTCCGTTTGACCTGAGCATTTTTAAATGTTATAGTGAAATTTATCATATCAACTAGGGATGGTCACGGTTTGAGTACAGGTTAATTTTGACATATATCTTTATTCTCCGAGTCTTATATCGAGAAAGGTGGGTTTAGAGACGGGATAGGATGGGTTTAAATGTAAAACAAGGTAGATTGGGTCGCAGATACTGGCGTGTATATATATATATATATATGTGAGGCGATCATGCCAACATTTAAATTGCCCCGTTTGTAGGGTTGTATTATAAGAATATCCAATGGGACATGTCAATCAGCGAAAACATTATTGGCCAAATTAGGGAAGACAATTATATTTGACCCGTCTGATTTGAATGACATAAATAATATGTATTTTGTTTAATAAATGAAATGAGACGAAACGAATTTTTTATAACCCATAACGGATTTAAATAATAATAATATCCGTCCTGAATTCCATCTAATTATATATATTATTTATATATTTTTATTTTTTAATATTTTATTTATATATTTTTTTAATTTATAATTATTTTTCATATGAAATTTAAATTATATTATATATATATATATATATATATAAAGAAAAAAAAAATAGATATATCACTCAAATTTAACTCGTTATCACCCTTAACCTGGATAAAAAAAACTAGCTTTGATACTAGCAGCTTTCCAGTTACAATTAGTTGTTTTTTTTTTTTTTCTTCCTTATAGGGATTTATTAAACAATTTATACACTTTTTTCTTTTTTTTAAAAAAAAAAATTTATGGTTTTCCTTTCATTATAAGGATTTTTACAAACAAGGATTCCTGCAAGGAAAATAAGAGTAAAATGTCTAAGAATTTAAAAAAGAAGTCACATCTGGTTCAAAACATATACTATTACACGTACTCAAGAAAAACACCCCAATCAGAAAGGAAAAGAAAAAGAAAAAGAGAGAGAATCAAACAACATCAGGAGATTCCTGAGAACTAACAGGCACCATAAGGTCATTTGCTCTTGAAAACTGGTACTA
This sequence comes from Aleurites moluccanus, assembly GCA_948193065.1. Lineage (NCBI taxonomy): Eukaryota > Viridiplantae > Streptophyta > Magnoliopsida > Malpighiales > Euphorbiaceae > Aleurites > Aleurites moluccanus. The sequence continues at coordinate 29,483 of CANXYC012513850.1, read as the reverse complement.
TGAATAACCATTGATTCTTTAAAAACCCCTCCCCTGAAGATCAAAGTGTTCGCTGCAGAAACTCGAAGGCACAACTGATAGCTCCAAACGTCCTGTCCATTCCTCGCCTGGCTTCAAGGTGATAGGTTTCTCAATTGCTGCTCCATTAACACACAGCATATGTTTATACTCCTCATCACCAAAATCAGTCATTGCTTTTGATTTCTTCTCCCACGGGTTCCATACCACTGTTTGCAGGGGTAGACAAGAGAAACATGAAAGAACAAAATGTTATGTCATAATGTAGAATCTTGGGGAACAGCATATCAAGAGTGTTTGTATTAAGCATTTTTTTCTTTAATTTTAGCACAATCATAGAGATCAACAGACAAAAGTCCAACCACAATTGTTATGATCACATTTGGCCTTGGTGTATGTATGCTGATAAAGGCACATGTTTATGTTGGTAGCTTATAAGTATTTTTGTAAATGGCAGCTTACCAACATCTGGTAGTCCATCCTTTCGTACCACATATGTCCGTTTCCTTTCATGATCAAGCACTGCAATAACATTTGGACAACTAAGGTAAACTCGATCCACCTGCCACAGAAATCATATAGTAAATAAACAAATACAAATTCATAAAAATAAGATGAAATTTTCTCTACTATCTACTCTGCATTGCATTAATCCAAACCATATACGTATCCAAACCAAAACTCGGCTTGTGTCATTTGGGAATTTGTGTTGGATTGCTTACAAGCAGAAATAGGTATGAAAGAAGTTTCGGAAAGACACTTTTAAACAAGGTACACTATGGGAAAATAAAAGATGCGAACAGGTTAAGCTGCCTCACCAGTCACCACTTTCATGCAAGGCACTCTCTGATGTTAATGAGAATATTAACAAATCAATCAAGATTAAAAAAAGAATTTACCTCAGATTCGAAAGTTATGGCATCTCCTTGTTCTGTAAATCTCTCTCTTTGGCAAAGGTTGTCTAGGTAGTCAAGTGTCTCCAGTCCTTCTATTCTCACTTCACTGTTGTTATAATAAGCAAAGAAGCTACTTGTTCACAAGACTAATAACTTTTTAAATTAATTCTAAAGTGTTGGGTGCCATTGATAGACTGCAATATTACAAATAGTACCTTATGTCAGAAACTGATAAATATGTGTGATACGAGAATGAGAAACTAAATGGCTTGCCATTTATGTTCCGAACTCTTGATATTAATGACAAATCTCCATTTGTTGAGAGTGACACCCTAAGACGAAATTCAAAACTGAAATGAAGAAGATTAGTTAGGAGCACATATCACTGCAAATTTATTGCCAGCACAGAGATAAAGACCAAGCTTATATATGCATGAGTGCTGATGAAGATTTCTGCAGCGTCTTTAATGTATGATTTCTTCAGGCAAAACTAGTCCAAACAAATTATATTTCCTAATTCTCAATTAAAAGAAGAAAGATTATTCACTTTGCTGCAAAATACTCCAAACTTTCAAGCCTTTAGGGCACAAAAAAATAAATATAATTCAATACCTAAGTAACAGAATTCTGAACCATCAACTAATTTTCAATCAAAACTTCAGTCACACATTACAAGAACATGTTTCATTTTTGGACATCAACAGGGAATTTAAGCATTGAAGCTATACCTATGGGGCCAACCCTTCAGGTCTTCTTCAGATGGTTTAAGCAGCAAGTCAATAAAGGAATTTCCCTGGGAATCATTGGATTGCAAAGGAGGAGGGTTTTCATCAACTGTCCAAATCTTATTCCTAGCAAAACCATGCTGCTCTAGCGATCCGCAGTTTCCAAACTTCAAAACCATCAAAATTATGTAATATCTCAGAATAATGTAGATGTTCATGCATATAAAAGAGAATGAATAATCAAAGTACCTGAGGGAAACATATAGGGATCCCTCCCCTCATTGCTTTGGGGGGCTTAAAGATTGCCTACAATCAACAAAACATCACATAGGAAATTAGCTTCAAGACTTTAGCAGTTAAGATTTATCAATAATAACCCACTTCCGAGAAAGCCTGTTTAGAAACTAAAATTTAAACAATGATCCAATAATTTTGCTGTACTTGAAATGCTTATAGCTTTTTCTTATATCAAATGCAATACAAAATTAGGTTAGTCCTATGACTTGGACAAATATAGCCTGAAACTGTACAGGTGGCTCTGTGGATATACAAATCAAAATGAAAAACAAAATTAAAGGCTTGGAGTTAGCCAGATTAAATGTGTTTGAAGCAAATTTTTATTTTTCGAGAAAATTGAGTTCTGAAAGCACTTGACTAATTGACTGGGACAGCTCCATTTTGTTGAATATCAAATTTTCCAGATAATGGCCCTAAAACAAATATTAAGACATTTACCTAACTAAACATTACAGGGCAAGTACAAGTCTGAAAAATTGTGGAAAACAAATCGCACCTTGCTACTGGTGAATAAAAGTTCTTCCCCTTGTTCATTCCTCCATGAAACTACTTGTCCTCCATGCAGGCTTATCTATATTATCATAAAACCAGAAATTATGTAATCACAATCACATACCCAAAGAATCAAATATTATCAGGTTTTCTACAAATTAAACAAGATATATCATCTCCTCTGTACTGACAATTTCATATTCTGCATCAATTAAAAACATTGATTGCTGAATCCATTTCTTCAAGAAAACAACTGTATTAAAAAAAAAAAGAAAAAGAAAAAAAAATGTAAATGAAGAGAATCTCACCCTGGCAGAAGCCCCCTGTGGGTTTCTAAGCACAACCTGGTCAATACCATTCCAGTCCTTTGTAATCTCAATGGCAGCCTTATGATCCCAGACAGCTGCAGAATGCCCCATTTTGAAAAAGAAAAACAGAAAAATTTCTAATCTTTTACTCTCTCTCTCTCTTTCTCACTTTGCAATCTAAATACAACCCAAAATGCACACTCAAGGGATTTCTAATCTCTAATTAAGCCTTTTAAAGAACCAACAATCGCCAGAAACCCATATTAATAACGAATTAAAAAGAAACAAAAAACTAGCTTTTGAGATAGATGAAAATCTCAACAAACATACTATGAGTCTCGTGAGTTGAAAGCACAAGCCCTCACTACTATTTCGATCTTGGAAACTAGAAAACTCCAATCTTAATCACTAATCAGCCTCATATATTAATATGGAATAGAAATTATTATTGAAGAAAAAAGAAACCTAGAGCTCAAACAAAGTGACCGAGAAAGCGAAACATTTGGCAACTGCAAAGGCCAACACCTGCCTAAATTTGATAAAGAAAACACCAGAAACTTGTCACATTTACATCAGAAGGAGACAATCAGACGATAAGACAATTAAATGAGAATTTCCTATCAATGAAAAGAAAAATAAAAGATGAAAAAATAAAATATAATTCTCAACTACAGGATCCAAATATCAGATAATACCAATTCCCCACCCAAAACATACACTATTCTCAAGTATATCTATAACTATGATTACTGTTTAACTATGTTATGAGTGAAATTATGACAAAGCCCACTTTGTAAAATCAAAACCCAGAAACGAAAATCAACAAAAGGCCATAAATTTCAAACATAAATGCCCTTTTAAGGATTTATCAATTGCATTAAAGAGTTAAATTTGACCTTAAAAAAATAAAATAAAATACCCATCAAGCAGCTTCATGCTCATGGCTAAAACAACAAAATTCTTGATTAAAATCCAAGATTAAGATGACATTTTGAAGGGAAACAAAAATGCAAAATAAAGCAAAGGCAAGGAGGCAAGATTGTGGAAGTAGGAGATGAAGTGAATATTAAAAGGGTTGAGGGGTTGATGTGCCTCAGCTATATGTAAATTTTTTAATGCCTAAAAAAATTATAAAGTTATAGTATTTTTTTATAACGAATCTAATTACATAATTTTTTATATAAAATAATAATTAAATAAATTTAAAAAATATTATATAAGTATATTAAATTTAAATATTTAAAATTTATTGATTTGAATTTAATAAATTTTTAAATATATATTTTTAAATTTATTTAATTTTTATTTTATACAAAAAATATATTATTAAATTCGTTATAAAAAATATTATAATATTATAATTTTTAAAAATTTTTATAAAATTTTTTTATACTAAAAAACTTACACAATAAAAATTAATTTATTTTTAGCATATCAATGCCTCACAACCTAATTAAAATAGCAAATTGCAGACATCTAGACGTGGAGATACGAGAAGTACAAACGGTCAAAATCAAAATGGGAATTTAAGATTAAGACAATTCATTGAATTCTTATACAATTGTTTTTATTGAAAGGATTTGGGCATTATCATCTACAATTCATTTAAAAGCAATAGCGGGTGAATTTTGACATGACTGAAAGCTTAAAGTTTCCATTGTTAAGGCTTGACTATTGACCTGCTTAGCCTTTTGATGCAGCATAATATACTAAACTAGCAGCTAGAACCTTTGAAGACCCGAAAGTGAATGATGGGCTCCAAACTGTTGGTTCGGTTTAAATTTAATCTAACTTTTCAAAGACTAAATAAATCCAACAACAATTTTTTCAAGCTGAAAATTTTATAAATCATATCAAATCGAATTGAATTAATATAAGTATAAATAATCTAATCAGTTTGATTATTTAATTATTTAATTTTTTAAATAAAATAAATATAAAATTATTATATATACATATTGGTTTGATTAAAAATCAAACTGAATTAAATTAATTAAAAATTCAAAAAATTAATCAAATTAAATCAAAATTTGATTTGATTTGATTTTTATTTTTTTCTCACCCCTGCTCGTGTCTTGTGTCTTTAATATACTTTTATAAAATTATTTTGCAAGAAGATCTAAATCAATTATTTTTTAATATTAATATGATAACTTTCTATATAAAGACTAAATAAATAATGGAACAAAAAAATATTAATTAAATAATAAAATAAAATTATAATTATAATAAAACCTACAAACAATTGTGTGTGTATATATATATATATATATATATAAATAATTTTCATTGAAATAGAGATCAAATCGTAATATTCAACTTATTCTTTATATTTTAAAAAATTATTATGATGTGTTTTATCTTTTTTAAAATTTAATTCGATGGAGATTAGATAATCTGAAATTTTATTTTTAAAAATAATTTAAATAAATTAATAAAAGTTTTTAGTTGCTAATTGAAAAAATGAAGTGAATAAATAAACGTTGAAATCAAATAATTAATCAATCATTTTAATTTTATTACGTTGTTAGATGAGAAAAAGGAGAGAAGCCAGGGGGACAACCAGACAAAAGCCAGCATCATAACATAGGGGGTGGTTTGAAAGATGTGTCATGCGGGCAGTTTTCGACTTCGTGGCGCACACTGAAGTTCTTTCAACTTCCAATCCATTCTCTTATGTGATGGGCTCGACTTTTTTGGTTGTTTAGGTTCTCTCCTTGTTGGGGCTTCCATTTCCTTGTATAATACTCAATTTCAATTCAACAATTTTGTAAGCCTATTATATCTTCAAAACTTGCTTGAGAATACCCACGATGTTGCGAAAAGCAAAACAGTAAAATAACAATAATATTAAACAAGAGGATCAATTGTCAATTGCACATAGCTGATACTTCCCGACACTCCTGTTTTAGCTTCATTGATTCGTACTAGAGCAATTTCACACTATAATTTTGGAACTTTCTTGTACATAAGAGATGGTGAAGTAACCAGTATCATACATCTCCTGTGAAATAGTGATCTTCCCATGCATACAAGCATAAAATGTCTCATCAGAGCAGTAAAAATGGTATACCAAATGCATATTTATAGTTCCATCGCCTTCCTGAAACTGAATCCCTAGTTTAATTCTCTTCAATTTACATTACCTTTCACTCAATGTTCCAGCACTCTCAAGCCCGAAATCTGATCAAATACATTCAGTCCAGCCATGAACAAGCTAATTAACTTACAAGTTTAAGAGTCTTGGATATGTATGCGAACCCTATTTAATCATTCAATCCCTCTGCTACCTGTTAGAAGTAATTTTGGGCTTGTAATATGCCAAAACTATGCAGTGGCGTCTAAATTTAAAGATGAATAGAGACCTCACACAAAACTAACTTCTAAATTAGCCAGCAGCCACAGCATCAGCCCTCGGACTTGTACTCAAGAGTTGATGCAGCTTAGCCCCCGAGTTTGAACTTCTCTCATACAGCTCACTCTCTTCTCCTGTGTTTCTATCAACAGAGACAGAATTATTAACTCTGGACAGCAGGTTCTCCGTACTAACAGCTAAGGCCCTCTGCTCAGGGCTACTGTTCAAAATAATCTCTTGTGTTTGTCCTAAATTTGAATTTTTTAGCTGCTTCTGTACAGCAAACAACTTTAAATATTAATAACTAAAATTATGAACGAACTAGGGAAAAAGGGTCAAAATAATCTGATGGGGTAAAATTTAGAAGAAAGGGTACAAGGTCTCACCAGTAATGCAGCATTTTCATGCCTTAGTTTCTCTGATTTCTCAGTCAATTGATTTATTTCTGATTTAAGTGCCAAATTCTCGGAGGTCAGGAACTCAACTTTATGAGCAAGGTCTCCAGTCTCAGCCTATATAGGAGCAATTTAAGAGAAAAATTGGTGCATGAAATATAGACGTTCAAACTAACAGCGGTCTCATTTTCCCTTTACCTGCTTCCTCAATCTTGACCTTCTAGCAGATTCTCGATTCGATTGTTTCCTTCTCTCTCGTTTCAGCTCTCGATCATTCTAAACAAACCACCAGAAATCACAAGAAAACGCTTAAAATAATCCATGCACTATATTAATTAAAAATGGACAGTGATATGCTGCGGAGGAAAACAAAATAAGTGCCATCATCATACAATACAAAACAAAATAAGTGCCATCATCATACAATACCTGTAACCAGGCATCAGAAGGCAGCACTGCACAAGGTTGTGGAATTTTAGTTGCATTTGTCTTGGTACCAATAAGAGGTTGGTTCCTGAGCTCCAATGCTGTGCTCATGTTTGGCGAAGCTATCTGTCCCACTGATTTAACTGAAACACCAACAGAAGTAACAGCTGCACTCATTACCTTATCAGAAGATGCATTCACCTCCCCACTAGGAACAGAACTGGCTGGACTTCTCATCTCTGCACCTGTTGATACAAATATCAAGTATATATTAGAAAAGAAACCATAACTGCAAAAACTGGAGTTCTGGACAACAAGATGGCTCAAGATTATAGCATCTACTACAATCAATCAGCTATTAATATGTTCATAAAAAAAGGACCATATAAGACAAACAACAAAGAACATGTAAAGAACATTTCTTTTCAATGGGCCAGCAAAATCAATTCTCACTTAATTGACCATTAATTTCCAAGACATCGTACTTGATAAACATCCATTTGCATACTGCTGCTTTTAGAAATACAGAGCCTTTTATGTCATTTCACTAACCTATATAGTGGTCAAGTGGAGGGCATAAGCGTTTACAGAACTGATGCTACTAAAAGCTGCAATTTCAGATAAATTCTATCGCAATTATATATATATAGGCTTGGTGATGAATGATACATACCCATAGTCGGTGTCCCCTCACGACTCCTTTTCCTTCCCTGACATAACAAGGATAAAGATTATAATTAGCATTAGCAACATCTTTGACTCAAAATCAAATGCATGAGAAACTGACTTTGCAAAAGTTCATTTAATGATAAAATGTCTCACCCCAGCTGTATTGCCGTCACTTCCATCACTAGAGCCTTCAGTCTCCGAACTGTTCACATAGTAAAATGGTTTAAAAGTTAGACTAGCCACAAAAGATTAGCAAAGAAAAACCCTGTTCTGAGCACCTCTAAAAAAATTAGCGTGTCTGACAACCAAAAGTGTCAAGTTCCAAACCTCTGAGACAGTCCGTGATCCCCAGCTTCGGTAGTATCTACATTGCCATTACCATTGCCTATTGACATCGCAAGCCCATCAAATCCTTTCAACTTCTTCATTAAATCCCGATCTGTATTTCCTGTAGACTTTGTAGGTGTTTCTACATTCAGAGGTGTTATAGCCTACAATTTTGCAGCAGAGTTATGTTAAGCACCAATTTATGAATACATAACAACGATGGACAATTTTCTGTCTGTACACACTGATGGAGTTCCTACTTGTTTTATTACAAAGAGAGTTAACTGAAACTGGAAAGGCACAAAAGGAAACATCATAAACAATTCACTTACAGCAGGTGATGCACCAGGACCATGAGGATGTGATCCCTAGAGTTGTAGAAAACAAGTTATGAATATGTTAGGTTCTATATAGAAACCTTCAACATACAAATCAACTACTTTGAAGGTCCAAAGCTGCAAAGTAGAGCGAACCTCCACTAGCAATAGAAAAAAACCTTCAAATACAAATCAACTACATTGATGGTGCAAACCTTCAAAGCAGAGTGAAGCTCCAATAGCAATAGAAAGGAACAGAGGCTACGACCAAATGATAGGAAAAGAAAAAACGAGGACTTACAATTGGAACCGCTGGGTGTGCATAAACTCCTCCATGCGAGTAGACTGCTGCATAAGGCGTCCCATAAGGGGGCATCATAGGCTGGAAGAATCAAGAAGTAAAGTTTATTTGGGTCCACGATTTACTTTATTTGTTCTTCAACACACACAAACAACATACAGATGGTTGTAAATCTTAAACAGAAAATATAACTTCCAAATAACTGCAAGTTATACCTGTGGTGGGCCCCACATGTATGGATGAGGGACGTGGCCTGATGCCATTGCTGAGTTGTAATATGGTGGAAGAGCAACTCGAGTGCCATAATATGCCTGAAGAAATAAAAAAGCAAATTAGGAATACAATATGGTACAGCTTAATATTTTGATGATGATTTAACATCTGCTAAAGACAAAAAGGAAAAAGAACTGCATGCATAAAGTAGATAACCTGCATGGCCGCCCAATCAGGATATAGAGGAATATTGATCTGATCCTGTCAATACAAAAGGATTGACAATACTCAGACATGAATTCAGAAGTCAATCACAGAAAACAATTGAATCCAAGAGACTTGTGATAGAATTATTTTTGCATTCTATGAAGTGGGAATTATTTTTGCATTCTATGAAGTGGTAAAAAATAACTGAAAACTAGAAGAAAATTTCTTCCAATTGTTTTCTTAAGAGTTCTCCAGGGGGGCTGGGGGCTAGTTCCATTTTCCACAACAGAAACATAATTTATTTTTCATCTTACCTGTGGTGCAGGTGAAGATGATTTATCAGGCTTAGAGGACTTGGCCTCTTCATTGATTCCCATGGTCAAGCACTCGGAGAAAATCCTTAATTAATTTGGATTACTTTTCTTTGCTGTGAAAACTTAGTCACCTGCACCAAAGGCAGACGCGTCAAAGTTGCATAACTTGCATTGACAAGCATGGTGAAAGAAGCAGAAGGGGGGAAAGCCTGAAGGAAACTATAATTTAAAGATTGACATGAATCATTCAAACTAAATCATGCAAAATAATTGTTAGATTTGCAAAAACCCACTACTAAGTAGCTTGCTTTCACTCGGCCAAGATTTCCATATGTTAACATGAGCTCAATACAGATTTAATTATTTAGCTTTTAGCAAAGAGGGAACATAAACAGTCATTAAGAAACTATATAATCTCATTTCAAAAAAATAAAAAAAACTATAATCAATTTCTCAAAAAAAGAAATAAGCAATACGAAAGGCCATCTTGTCATGGAAAAATTAAAACTTAAATAGGTTGCATGATAATTCAGAACCAGCTTCATCTCCTCAAAGCCTAGTTCAGATTCAGAAATATAAATCAGATATCAAGTGATCAGTAGGTTAACCCAAAGATCTAATCGCCAAAAAAGCCCATTTAACCATCTTATTATAGCTTAGATTAGAAAATTAATCACTGAGACCTAACTAGAAATTAAATAAGGTAACAGGTGTTTGATAACTTTTCTCTTTTATTGACTAATATTTCTTAACAACAAATAACCAAGAAAGAAAGGAAGGGGATTCGATTGCCATGAAAAGATTTTGAAAGGTGAGGGCATTAAAGTCATTCTACTACACCATTCGAGAGTGTCAGAAGCAGATGAATTAGTAATAACAAATCTTTCTCCACAGGGCAATCCGAAAAGTAAAAGACAAAAATACCCCTCAAACAGCCATTTGAATATTGCCTGAAAATCCATCCTCTCATCGTGATTTCAATACAGTTTCAATTGATTTCATCGTCTCAACTATTTGGCCCTTTTCCCTTTTTTTTAATATCTTATTTACTAATATTTCTCTGCAGATTTGAATCAAAGTTTCTACAATAAAAGAAGACAAACTCAAGAGATCCAGAGATCCGGACTTTTTTCATATGAATGAAATTAAATAAAAGAGTTAAAAAAAATAGTAATTCAGAGACCAATCTCCTCTCTTACGTGAAAATTTAATTCAAAAACTGAACAAGTTCTCTAATCAGAAAGATAATTTTCAGAAATAAAATAACTCAAAATTCGACATACCTTCAATTATCAAATCTCAAATCTTCTCTTCTTGGCCCTTGAGAAAATAAGAAATTCAAAAACTTACGGAGACTTCAATGCTTGAACTATATACAACTTCTCACTAAAACTTAATTACATCACATAAACCTTAGCCTTAACTTCATAGCTCCTGCATTTTCACTCTATCAATAGAAGGTTAAAGAAGGAAGTTCAGTTTTGTTTTTGCAGAGAGAAAGAGAGATGTAAGGGGTTGAAGAAGAAGAACGAGAAGGAGCGCCAAGGCAACATCCACGTCATCGAACACGTGTCATATGTAGAATAAACATTTGCAATGTGGTGGTTGTTGAGCTGGCCCGTCGATATTCGCGCTGGCCATTTATTTATTCCACCATGACTGCTACCGTACACGTGTTATTCAATGACTCGATCTACGCGTCACCCATCATGTGGCTTACGTGGTTCCTTTAGTAAAACTCGAAATCTTCTGCTTAAAATTAAAAAATGAATAAATAAGATAAATTTAACCAGAATGGACAAGTCCTTTGGAATCCATGACTAACCACACCCATTGACAACCTAATTGGTTTCTTACGCCATCCTTAACCCGACCCACACAGGGGTATCTCAATTATTTACAAATTTGTCCAATACTCTTGGCAATTTAAATTTTGAACCTTTTTTAAAGGGATAAAGGTGTAAATATATTAGTATATTATTTTACTCTATAATACTTTTTTTTTTTTTTAATAGAAATACCAATCCAGTGGGAAATTTTTTTTCACCTTCATCATATACTCTATTTCATTAAACTATTTATTTTCTTTTTAACTAGCATTTTATTCTACAAATAAAATAAATCATTTAAAGGTGATCCTCTACTTTCAAACTCATTAATATTAAAATTTTCTTTTTAATATTAAAAAAATTCCTATTTATTGAGTAGGGCTTGAAAATTTATTAATTAACGAGGATAGCTGATTTAAATTTCAACATGCTATAAGAATTTTTTTTTTTAATTTAATATAATATTTTTGGCTCAATGTTATTATAATAACAAATGATATTTTTAAGGTAGATAACCACCGTTGGTCGTTTAACCTATTCAGATATCTTGAAATGAGGATGAATATGGTAATATTTCTTCTATGTCTAAGTTAATGACTTAAATTTTAAGATTTTTAAGAAATAAGTTGTTCAATGTTTGAATTTTAAGATTTTTAAGAAATAAAATGTTCAATTTTAAGAATATATTTTAGTGAGAGAAAAATATGAAAAGTTATAGAAATAATTTAAATCAATTAGTAATTAAAAATGTCAGTTTATATTTTTAGTTGTGATTCATTGAATTAATTTGAGAGTATTATCACTGTCATATAATATATTTTTTAAGACATGTAAAGTTTTGAATAATATCTTTTACTTAATTGTAAAAATATATTTATTATGATGTATATAATTGACTAACTAAAAAATGGGAAGGACTATAAAATTTAACTTCTTAAAGTCATTTGATTTATTATCACTATAAGGCGATAAATTATGTTTAAAATATCTATTAAAAAGTTTGAATTCAAAGAATTTCGAATTTGAAAGTACTTCTCATAATTAATGATTCGATGTTTAACCTCTAAGCTTCTACTCATTTTTTTGACTTTTGTTAACGCAGTTTACACTCATAAGACTCATTCTTCAATAATTAAGCTTACGAAGTGAGAGGCTAAATCTTTTAGCTTTATATTTATTCCTTGTCACAAAAAAAATGTAAAAAAACCTTGTATTACTAATAGCCTAATTTGGTGGTAAAGGACTTTGTTCCTTAGAAAGATATCACAAGTTCGAGTTTTTTTTTTCTATGTATGCAATGCATCATAAATAAATGTGATATTTTATATATAAAAAAAAAAATTACTAATAATCTTGGCTTCTTACAAGAATAATTTTAACCGCACTATATCTGATAAAAAAGAAGAAGAAGAGAGAGAACCGTGTCTTAGCTATTTTTAGCACGGGTTTGGAGTTTATGATACCCTAACAGTCTAGTACCAGCGCAACTAAAGCCATGGCCAACTTATCTTCTGAAAACAGAATTATTATGAGCTACATTTGATAATTCACAAAATTAAAGTTATCAGTTCTTCTAAATATGATTTAAATAAATTATATTAAATTTTTTTTTACAAAGTTCTCGGTTCTTATAAATATGATAAAAGAAATATTATAAATATGATTTAAATAAATTTAAACCTATAAAAATTTAGTGATGTGGAAATTTTATAAAATATAGATTCTTAAGTGATGTGGAAATTTTATAAAATATAGATTCTTACGTGTGATTGTTGCTTATTATATTGCCTGTTAAGGAAAGAAGACTTGCGTGTACCAAAAAATGGAAAAAGGTCTGGGTTTTTGGGACGTTCGCAGCCACAAAACGCCTATAAGCAGGGCAATTGGGTTTCGGTGGGCTTCTATTAAATTATCAACTCAATCATTAAATGCAAGTTTTTTTTTTTTTTTTTTTTTTTTTAATTAGTGTCTCGAGAACACTATAAAAAAAAATAAAAGTTTAACTATAATTAAATAAATAAATTTAAAAATAAAATTTATTTAAAATAATATTATTTATAATAAAATATAATTTTATTAAAATTTTTAATTTTTTTACATTCATATATTTTTATATTAATTTAATTATATTTATTTAAAATAACTGTTTTATAATTAATTTTTAACTGAAATAATTTCTATTAATTAGTGTACTTATTATAATCATTACAAAAATTATAATTTTTTAATGTTTTATTTTCTAATAATAGGGAAATTTTTATTGCCCCAAATGCATTAAATATATTATTATCTATTTATATTACATTATATATAATATATAATATTTATATTTATAAATAAATGTATATAAATCTAAAATTACTGCACTAGTATTCGTTACATATTTGCATCAAATAAATTCAATAATTTCGGAAAGTAATAAGAAAATTATAAAATACTATATCAATGACATTAAATGGTAAAATAAAACTCTGATTTTTATCTAATCAAATTTCAAATTTTCTTCATATAATTAGGCATTAATTAAAATGTTACTCAATATCAGTATATTTGTGAATCATGATTAATTTTATTTGTTTTGTGATTTTTACTTTATATTAATCAATAATAAAATGTTTGTCATTTTGTTAAATTAATTTTATTTGTTCATAATTTTGGGGAAAAAAAGAAGGGAGGCGTAGGGGCATTAACGTAAGTTAAAGTGGTGGCCCTACCCTAGCCCACTTTTTCGAAAGCGGATAGCACTCCATGTCTGACGCATGACTCGAATATCACGTTGTCACAAATCGTGACCGTCCATTCCACTTCCTCAAATCTTATATCACTTCTCCAAGTCACCTCACCAGAGGCCCGCGTGTACGCACGCAACTCGCTCTCTCCCCTAGCCCAAAATATCAAAAACCAAAAAAATTAAATAAAATCAGATTCTGGGACCTACTTTTCTGCTGAACTTTGATCCAACGGCTAGGATGGATTTTATTGGACGGATATAAAATTGTCCACGCCACCTGGGAATAAAAAGAATCTTAATCTTAACACGTGCTTGGAAATGGTCCCCACTAGCTTTAGCATTTGTCGGTGAAATGTGGTCGAACACTGACGTGTCCCAAGCTGGCGGACTCAGAACTACGTGGGTCCCACAATAAACCGAAGGTTGCGTAGCCAGCTCACTTATATGTGTTCTTGCCGTTCTCATCTCACCCAATATGTTAATCTTCTTTTTTATTATTACTATTATAATATGATTATTATCATCATGCATATATTTGTTTTTGAACTGCATAATTTGTTGTTCCTGTTTGCTTACCCAAAATCTTTGGTCCAATACTACAATTTCACCAAAAAGATAATTAATTAAATCTTCAGTCCAATGAACGGCTAGGATATGTAGTTGTTGGGTTACAGGTAGTGGAAAATCCATCTATTGGTTGTGAAGATGTAGAATTTATCATGTGAATTATCAATTAATATCAATTATTTCTTGGCGACTAATTTTATTTTTTATAAAATAAATTATATTTTATCAATAATTTCCTTTGATGAATTAATAAATATTCATAATTTACTCTTGTGTTCACCACATGAATTATATTTTCTTAAACTATATATATATATATGAGCATTCAACAATCCATCACATGTTTTTATTAAAATCAATGATAATTTAGTTAATAAGATTTGATAATATCTCTAATTTAATTCACACTATTTAAAAGAATACACTTCATTTCCTGTAGTTTAATAACGCTACAAATTCAGCAAAATTTGGTCCTTATTTTATTTTATTTTACACATTAATATGAAATTAATTTTGTTGTACTTTTTCCTGAAAATTACAGTCTTAAAAGGATTTCCAAGAAGTTGATATCGTTAAAAGTTTAAACTGCGAACTTAAATTCAGAGATTGTGAAAAATAAAAAAAAAACAGGGGGGAAGAAGTAAAAGAGAGAAGCGTGCTATAGTGGCTTCTGTGATATTAAAAGCGTGCATATGACTATGCCTTGTGGGGGTGTGACATCATCGTCAGAAAGCCACGTCAGAGATGAAACGTGGGCCATTGATTCGTTGGCAAAATAAATGAATTGTTAATAACCTCTTATATAATTTTTATAATATTAATTTTAAAAATTAATTATTAAAATTAAAAAATTCGATTATAAATAAATTTTTTTAATATTTTATATTTAATTAATGTAAAATTTATTATTTTAATTTTTAATTAAATTTATTGAATTGAAAACTCAATAAGATAAAAATTTAAATTTAAAAATTTAATACTAGTGAAATTGAAATTTTAATTTAAATTATAATAAAATAATTATATAAATTATTTTTTTATCTTGATACGATGAAATATAAATTATATATAAATTAAATAGAAAATGTTAAATGATATATATATATATATATATAATTAAATTTTTTAATTTAAATAATTAATTTTTAAAATTAATATTTTTAAAATTTTATAATCCCTTAATATTTATAATATCGGGGAGGCTGAGAAAAGGACATGTGATGGGAGGCAGCTGATGTGGTGACCGTTCTTTTTAAAAAAAATCTTTCTTCTTAATTTCATTTGAGGTTAATCAGGCCAGGCATCCTTACCGACAAGATGACGTGTCTAGCAGGCACATAGTTTTGCTACGCAACAGAAGTGGGTCCAGTTGACGTGGACCTGAAGAAAAACGTTATGATCGGATCCCATTAAAAAAAAGAAAAAAAATTCACCATTTTGGATTGGAAATGAAGTCGATGGAAACACTTGATATTCTTCCGCAATTATCTCTGGTAAGTCTTGTATTTTCGGATATACCCTTTATCATCAGCTATCACCGCCGCATTGTTTGAAATATGGCGTTAGCAAAAAAAAAAATCGCCTGAATGATAAGGTCATGTGGCTAGTCAAAGGTGAGGGTAAATTTGGAATATTTGTGATGGACTGATAACAGATTGGGCTTCCATTGGTATAATGGCGGAGAAGAACGGGCTATAAGCTTAAGCAGATTTAATTAGATCCAACAGTGTCAACCAATCTTGAATAAATGTGTCGGCCAGATAAAAGCGCATTTCTCGACCCAGATTATCCAATTGACACAGGCTGCTAGCCGAAGTTCACAACAATTTTCGTGGGTACCTTAAGCTTATACATACAAAATAATAACTATTAGGCTTTTAATCAATATTTTCAGAATCATTAAAAAATTAATATATATATATATATATATATATATATATATATATATAATTTAATATTTATTATATATATGATGAAAATAAATATAATATAATTATAATTAAATCAATAATTTATATAAAATTATTTTTTTATAGTGTCAATCAAATCATATTAAATCAAAAATTATATATATTCACATGCTCAAACATCTATTCATATAATAAAATAATATGTAATAGGGAATATCAAATAAAATTAAAACGAAATTATTAAAATTCTCTTAATATCTTTTAATTTCAAAAAATAAAAAAATGACCCATCCAAATTGAAAAAATTAATCCAATTTGATTAATTCATCGATTTTTAATATGATTTTAATAAAAATGGTTGACCGGCCATCTTTAATTTAATTTTTATTTTTTTAATTTAATCAATCGGTTCAATCTAATTTTGATAACCATCTTTTTAACTAAAATTTTTTTGCTTTTAACTAGATTTTTTTTACACTACGAGGCAAGAAAGCATTCGACCAGTGAACTATTATTCAATATGTAGATGTGAGGTGGAAGTTGAAATAATATCCTTTACACTTGAAATAAGGCCTGCCTTTAATTGTCTCAAGAATACTATTTTATCCTTGTCAAGAATACTTGCACAATATTTTGCATTTCTTGCCAATATCATTCTCTCTTTAGTAATAGCAATTGCACATATAACATATTAGAGTATTTTTCAAATTTAAAGAGCAATTTTTATATAAATAAAAAGTGTGCTCATCAATTTTTAAATATACAAAATGTAATTTTTTTAAATTTAGTGGACTTTTTAATTAAAGAGGTGAGATAATTAATAAATAATAATATACAAAAAAATTAATAAATAACATGTATAAAAAATATAAAATTTAATAATTAAATTTAAAATAAAAAGCGTAATTGATATTCTGTATATAAAGAATTAAATTTATTATTTATTTTAAATTGAAATAATAAAAAATTTATTGAATTATTCTTATTTTTTTATATTAATTTCTTTATTATAAAAAATTTGATTGGTTAGACCTATTTATAAACAAAAGTCCGTGAGAAGATTCTCAACAAATTAAAGTAAATTAAAGTTGCTTACGTGTCATTTTTGGAAAAGGAAAAAATCTTAGTAATTATTGAGTGGAACATTAATGATCCAAAATTTTTTGATTGAAAAATTATTATACAGAATAAAAATATATTATTTTTAATTATATAAAAATATATTTTTATTTTAATTATATTTAAATTCATTTAAATATGTATAAGAAAAATATGTTCGGTTGTGCATTATAATTTAGCTTATTTGAATACTATTTATCCTCATCGAGATCCACGTGTCAGTGATCACTAAAATTAACACGATCTTCTTTATTTGCCAGTTGGCTAGTCCTTTTGGAACTATACTCGCTTCACACCCTATATAAAGGACAGGCCTTTTTTGGATCGTTTAAATAACAGCAACAGAAGATTTTTTTTTTTTTTTTCAATTGTAAGAAAATGATGAGCATTATATGCTTATCCAAATCTTCTTCTGTTATATTAATACTCCGGCAGCTCCTACTGGTTTGGTTAATGATAGTGGCAATGTCAACTAGTTCAAGTTACTCCAATTGTGAATTTGAAGCAATTTTCAATTTCGGCGATTCAAATTCTGATACCGGTGGATTTTGGGCAGCTTTTCCGGCTCAAACTGGTCCTTTTGGAATGACCTACTTCAAGAAACCGGCAGGCCGGGCCTCTGACGGCAGGCTAATTGTTGATTTCTTAGGTAATCACCGACAATTGTTATGTCATAATTGAATTTATTATAAGATTGTGAATTATGTATGTGATTGGCAGATTTTAAAATCATTTTCAAGGGGGCTTGTAGAGAGAGAGCGCTTTGATTGCTTGCTTGTTTGATTTTGACTCCACTATTGTTTCTTATTTGGCAATTTCCTATGACAAGACAAAGAACCAAGCTGGACAACCTTGGATTATTCACAATTGTTAACAAATGATACATATTCAAAGGTCCTAACCTAGATGACAGGACCATGACTTAAAAAAAAAAAAAAAAAAAACAATAATACAACTCTTCTTTCACTTGGCAGCTCAAGCTCTGGGATTCCCATTTCTAAGCCCATACCTGCAATCAATTGGATCAGATTACAAACATGGAGCTAACTACGCAACACTAGCATCCACTGTGCTCTTGCCAAACACTTCTTTATTTGTTACTGGTATCAGTCCTTTTTCTCTTGCTATTCAGCTCAACCAAATGAAACAATTCAAAGTTAAAGTTGATGAATTTCACTCCTCTAATTATACAGGTATTGTAACAAACATTTATTCAATGCACCTGTAATTAATTATGATCAAACTTACTGTATTATTATTCGTGCTTAGGATCAACTACTCTTCCATCACCAGACATTTTTGGAAAATCAATCTACACATTATATATTGGTCAGAATGATTTCACTTCCAATTTAGGAGCTATTGGTATAGGGGGAGTCAAGCAATATCTTCCCCAAGTAATTGCACAGATTGCTGGCAGTATCCAAGTGAGTATTATTCTAAATCAGTCACACTATACACCATTAGAAAAATTGCATTTGGGTTCTTCAGGTTGTGATTTGGGGTGCTGATATTGAATTTTCAAGGAGCTATATGCATTGGGAGGGCGCACATTTCTAGTTCTCAACCTTGCACCAGTAGGCTGTTATCCTGCATTATTGGTAGGGCTTTCTCACAACAGCTCAGACATCGATGGGTTTGGTTGCTTAATCTCTTACAATAATGCAGTGATCGAATACAATAACATGTTGAAGCAATCGGTGATTGAAACTAGAAAGGCCCTTACAAATGCTTCCCTCATATATGTAGACATCTATGCTGTTATGCTAGAGCTCTTCCAGCACCCGACTTCTCATGGTATGTCTATATTAATTTGATGCAATAAGTATTTCATTGAATTTCAATTTCAATTTCATTGGTGAATTTGCATCTAATTTCTATTTGTTTGTGGAGCAGGGCTCAAATATGGCACTAAAGCATGTTGTGGACATGGAGGAGGTGCCTACAATTTTGATTCTCAGGTTTACTGTGGGAATACTAAGGTGATTGATGGAAGGAATGTGACAGCTACAGCTTGTGAGGACCCTTGCAACTATGTAAGCTGGGATGGAATTCATGCCACAGAAGCTGCAAATAAGATTATTACAATGGCCATCCTCAATGGCTCTTTTTCTGATCCTCATTTTTCCCTTCAACATTGTGATCTCCACCCTATTGATAAGTCCAGAAACTAATAAAAAAATATGAAATTTAACTGCTTTTGATGTCTAATTAATTTGTTTATGCTGTTAGTTTGCCAATAATCACCAAATTTAAATAATCGCCAAATTTCTAAGTTAGCAAGCAACAGAGGCAGGTCCCTATTCTCAGAATTAGAAACAGAGCATAACATTCTCAATAAAAATTCAGTGCATATGTAGAAAGGAGAATGATTAATAAGAAGAAGAAAAAAAACCCTCAATATATAAATTTATAATCCTCAGCAATCAGATTTGCACTACAAATACAGCAATTGTGTAAGCATAAGTCGCAAATTACAAATAATGCTTCTATAATCAATCCAAAAGATAAAATGAAGGTGTTTTTGCTAGTGTGAAACAATAATGAAGATGATTATAATAGGATAGAGGGGGCGAAAAATCACACTTGCAAAAGAAACTAAACTGCAACAACTCAAGGAACATCACTATGCACAAGGGCTGGCTGGGTTCTTACCATAGAAGTAGAAGGCATTTTACTTCTACCAATCCAATGTGTATCAAAAGTCACTCCTATATCAGATTCCCCTTCCATTTTTCTAACCTTCTTAGACCTGACTAGTTTATAAGTGGTGACCAAAATCACCACTACCAAAACTAGTCCAAAAATCCCACTTCCAAATCCTATCACCCAAGATGCCCTATTCTTTTTTTTTCCTTAGCTTCTGAAGATGGAACAATAATTGAAAAATGGCCATCTCCTTGTGTAAGACATTTATAACCCTGAGTTAAGTTCCTGATTTGGACCAAACCCCCCTCACCAAATTTGGCACATTTCATTTCTTCTTCATTCCCTTTTTTTAATTGCCCAATATTATCAAAATTGACCACATTGGGTTCACCAAAGAAACTGAATTTGAGAGTTTCATTACCTAATGTTGTTAAATTTGAAGCATCATAAGCCATAAACCCAACAACAGGAGCAACTAAAGAATAACCATGAACCTTATAGTAATAAGAAGACCAATTTCCCAAGTTGTAATAAACAATAGCTAGTCTTTTCACAAATGGAAATGGTAAAACTCTTGGTGGAATATAAAAAGAAGTAAAATTGGCTCCTCTGTCCCAGAAATGACCACTCCTTAGTCTAACAATTGAGGCTTCCATGCCAGAAAAATTTGCAGGCAGAGAAACATTTAATAAAATACCTGTACGTTGTCGCTTTACTATTGCCTGAATTGCGTATTTTTGTATGGATTCATCTAAAGAGTCAGGATCATAGCTTAAAAATCCATTAGCCTTGGAAAATAATAACAAGAACCAGAGAGAAAAGATTGTGTAGATAATGTGCAAGCTTCTTCTTTTACAACCCATCAAGATTGTCTTCCCCACTCAAAATCAGCCTCAAGATGTCGCATATTGATTCGAAATTCAACCCATTAAAGAATGATGATTGATGATTTATATAGAAAGATCAAAAGATGACAAAGTATAAAAAAAAAAAAAAAAGATTAGTCAGGACACTGATCTGAACCCAGAAAGAATATTTTTTCTTCCAAGAATCATGAATTTGCACCAAATTAAATAATGGTGCAAAATTCCGAATCCAAGAATTAGTATTACTGGTATTTAGATAGATGTGAAAGGACAATGTTTGATCAGGTAAAATGAGAATCACCTTTTAGACAAAAGAGAAATGATTTTAAGAAAAGATCAAAGATTGTGAATTTTCATAGAAAAATCATAATTGAGTTTAGTCCTAATATCTTTGGAAGTTCCTAAAGAATAAGGGCACTAAGGTAAGTACATATTTATTTGTATTGTGTCATTACAGGGATAGGGAAGCTGGTTTACTTATCATTTTATTAGGGAGCTATTGGTCTGGCACCCAAAAGAAAGTGCCTTTTATTCTTTTCTGAATTGTTTCATGTCCTTTTTCATTCTTTCCTTTTCATATATACATATATACCTATATTTTTTTTTTAATTTTAGTTTTGTTATTTCTAGTCTATAGGCAACTTCATAAAAAAAAAAAAGAAAAAAGAAAAAGGAAAAACTGGTTATTGTTTATTTTTTTATTGACTGAATTTCTATTTTTCCCTTTCATAGTGCCATTCTGATATGATTTTTGTGAATATAACTATATATTAGATTTATGGAAGGTAGAACGGATGGATCATACAACATTTCTGATTTTTTTTTGCGTGGATGATTTTAATTGTTGATTAATATAACGCCGGCTTCTATTTAGAGTTTGCAGATGGAGGGTTGTGCGTTTGTTGCAGAAAATATGCAAATACTATTATCATTACTATTATTAGGACATCCACAATGAAAGTATAATGAGTCCCATTATACAATTTTTATTGCACACACCTTGTTATCGGAGTATAATAAGTATTATACATATAAATAATCAATAATAAAAAAGAAAAAAAAGAGAGAAGAGAGTGTGAGATTTAATTGTGGGTTGATGATGTTATACATGTAATAAGAGGCGGATCTAAAAATTTTAGGAGTATTTTTCATATTTATGAATGGATATATAAATTTTAAAAGGAATACTATGATATTAAAATAAATATATTTAAAATTAATAAAAATATAAAATAATATATATTTCAATTAGAAATAATCAAAATTCATTATAATATCATTAAAAAAAGAAAAAAATTGGGAAAGAAAATGTGAAAAATGAAAGAAAATGAAGTAAAATTGAAAAGAAAATAAAGAGAAATAAAGGAAAAAATAAAAAAGTGAAAGAAAATGGGATTAAATAATATTTTATCCAGAATTAAAAAATTATTTTTTTAAAAATAGAATGACTATTTTATTAATTTTAGTAAATTTCAAGAATTAATAGTAATTTATCTTAAAAAAATTTAAAAATTAAAGAGAAAAAAGAAAAAATATAAGAAATGATATTAAATAATATTTTATTAGGAACTAAAGAGTTAATTTTTAAAATAAAAAGATAATATTTTATTAGGAACTAAAGAGTTAATTTTTAAAATAAAAAGATTATTTTATTAATTTTAAAATTTTAATAATTAAATAGTAATTTATTTTAAAAAATTTTAAAAATTAAAATATCTTAATATAGATATATCTATACGTGTAATCCAAATCTATTTTATAAAAGATTTATATTACCTAAATCTATCTTATAAGAGATTTATCTTATACACTCAATCAATAAGAAATGAGATATTTTAATTAATATAATTTTTTTATTTTTTTAATAAAAAGAAATCAATATATTTTTTCTTCTATATATTTTTATTTCATTAGATAAATATATACACTCAATTACAATTACATAAATTTCTTTGATTGTGACAATCAAACTCATCCTGTATATCATCCTCCACCTTAATATAACATATAAACATGGTTGTACGATGCGTATTAAAACCTGATATAATTTAGGTTGTTTTAGTTGCTAGTCATGATGAACCCATCTTTCTACTTTGTAACCAACATGTTCGTTAAATTGGGCGATGCAAGTTTTGATTAATAAATTGGATATTTGGGTAAAAATTGCCAAACCCAAACCATTTACAAGTTACATTTTAAATAAAATATTGTGGAAGAATATTATAACAACTTACCATTTTTATAATTGTAATAATAATTTTAATTTCAATAAATAAAATCCTTCTTATGTTGTAGATGCCATCTCATATTTCAGTCCAAAATGAATTGAGATTTGAGATGAATAATGTCCACTTGCTAAACTATAGAGGGGGCTACACGAGATTACAACTCTAACACTGGCCAAGGCCCAAGAGGCGGTATATGAAGGAGAGGGAGAGCGCCTCAAACGTGGATTTGCAGATAGGGAATCAACCAATCAAAAAGCTTACCTTATCCACGTGTCATTAAGAGAATGAGAATCAGAAACTCTACCCAAAAATATGAATATCATCAGTGATCATTGGATAATAAATATACAAACACTCAATTAAAAATAAAAATAAAATAAAATATAACTAAACAAAACTCTGACAAAGGATAGAAAGCCACAGCGTTGGCAGCCATACATCAAATATCCTAATGGCAGCGACGGTTTATGCGGCGGCAGCATCCTCTTCCATGGCGACTACTACAGCCACCTTCATTCCGACCGCCAGCAGAACCACTCGCTGCTCTGTCTTACCTTATCTGCCACCTCGCTTGGCTTCTAATTCCTTCCGCCCTTCCATCAAACAAGTCTCAGGTACTGTTTGCCCCCTCACTATTTCTCTGTCAAATTTTTTTGTCTACTTGGTGGTGTATAATAGTGTAAAGACAAACCAACCAAATCCCACTTTCTTAAAATTGTTACTGATAGTTTATAGAGACCATTGGCTAACAAAAAAATTTGTTCTGTTGCAAGTGGAAATGCTACCCTTCTGACCTTAGATTATATAATTAAGAAGGAATGTAGTGTATTTATACCATAGTAAAAGTGGCAGATCAGACTTTGGTCTAGTTGGTGAGATCAAAATTGATGCCTTTGGACTTGAAAAGTTTCAAGTTTGATTCCTATTATGTTAGGTTTCCATTGTATTTATAATTTTCTCTTTTAATTGAAGAGTTAATTTTATCGCTACCATATAATTAAAAATAACAATAAAAGCATCAGCGAGTCTCAAGTGATCAAAATTGCCTTTTGAGTTCCTCCTGGTGGTATCATGGGACTTAATATTTTTTAGGAAAGTTGGGTATTGTTTGGTAATTAGCTTTCCTTCTATATATTAGGAATAGAGATTGGGTCTGGAATTCCTGATCCATTAAACAAGGGTAATGGGGATATAGCAAATTGACCCAATTCGACCAATCTTTTGTGGCCGGAAATGTTAATGAGGCAATCGAGTTTCTTTTCTTTGGTAGTTCTTGATTTCAAAGAACTTGTGCTTTATGTAAATGTATGCACAAATATTGTTTTAAAAGTGGCGAGTTACTGAAACTTCACAAATAATATGTGGGTTTTCTTGTTTTTCCAAGTAGAATCTCGCAGGTTTTCTCTCATACAGATTAGAGCCTCATCAGAAGACACATCCACTCCTGTTGACGCTGGTGAGCTATTCACAGACTTAAAGGCAAAGGTAAGAAACAATTAAAGCTGGCCTTTTACTGTTGTAGAAAAGCTTTGCTAATTTTTGTCTAACCCAACTTTCCTCTTTTGATTCTGGTTGGACTAAAATAATTTGCGCTACTAGTGGGATGCACTTGAAGACAAGTCAACGGTGCTTCTCTATGGGGGTGGGGCAATAGTTGCCGTTTGGCTATCATCAATCGTTGTGGGAGCCATCAACTCAGTACCTTTGGTGGGTTAATTTTTTTTTTTTTTAAACAAATTTCAAAGACATGGAAGCTTATCACCTCCCTAGTTTTCTCATCTTTCTATTTTTACCAGCTCCCCAAGATCATGGAGTTGGTTGGACTTGGATATACAGGATGGTTTGTGTACAGATACCTTCTCTTCAAGGTGAGAAAATATAATATGCTCTAATTTGGTCTCTTATGCAAGTTTCAAGTCTTAGGTCAACTAGAAGAAATAAACAAGTATATGAAATCTCCTTCCCTCTAATTCTCAAGTATATGAAATATTCTTCCCTCTAATTCTCTTCTGCATGAAGGACAGAGAAGGCTCATTTTCCATTACTGGAATTTAAATTGCTATACGCCTTCCTTTTTCTGATACTGGCCTGTGTCAAAATGCAGCTGATAGTATAATATACAGTTTTATCAGATTCAGATTTTGATAATCTGAAAACTAGCAGAGAATAGCAAATAGAAATTTAGAACCAGATTTTGAGTGATATTTATTATTCTTTATCCTACAAGCAAACACATTGCTAAAAAGTAACATTTACTTCCTCAGTCAAGCAGAAAGGAACTAGCCACAGATATTGAAGCACTCAAGAAGAAGATTACTGGAACTGAATAAATCCATATGATTGAGCAACCCAATTTACTTATATTACGGATCTTTTCTTTATTTCGGTACTGTGTATCCCCGCTGTAAGACATATTTGAATCTTGTATTGTAGATTAGGGGCGGCCTTGTACGAATGATGTTACTCTAGTATTTTCCCAGTTCATCATTGTAATAAGGATCAGCAAATTCATGTGTATGCAGCAATTGCAATCTTTGCTTATATGATCATATGACTAAATGCGGTTTATGCATTTTCACTTACTTTATCCATTCTTTTACTTATTTAACATGAGGATAGTAGTGATGAACGATTCCTAGGGGCTCAACCAAAGAAAAAGGCATGCAAACACTAAATTTTATATCTAGACTGCAAATCCTAATCATTTTCGGCTAACTCAAATTAAGAAACCAACAGTAACTAAATGTAGACGGTTGCCTAATTTTTCAGATTTAAGTGCTGCCGCAGTTTATTCACAAGATAAAGGCAAATGAAGGATAATATCACATTCATCTCCGAAGCAATCCCAACATACAAATTGTGTATCAGAATTCAGAAGCAAAGGGTCACCTGTACATGGCTACATTCATAAGCGCACATGCATATTCATATATAGAAAGAAAGAGAGAGTTTTCAAATTTAAAATCCACAAATATTATATTACATGTAATGTATTGAAATTGATATTTTCAATCACAAATTCAATCAACCAATTCTCAACATAACAAAAAGCCCAACCAGAAGAAAACAATATCTATATATCTACATATCTTAATGCACAACTTACTCATATGACCCTCAGCAATCATTTTGCCAGTTCATTTCTACTGGCGTCAGATATAAAAATTTCTTAGTAGTTAAATTAATTTTCTGCATTTTCTCAAAGATCCTAGTAAGCTGAACACACCAAACAATTCTAAATTGAAGCCATTATAAAGAAATAGAATTAGCAATGCCTTGCTGCATATGAGCAAACAATACAGATAATTCGTATCAACTTTTCAAGATACAAATTTTAGATTAGAACAGAATAACAAGAGAGCAGAAAGCGTAATTAGACCCTATCAAGTCCATAATTAATGAGCTAATTGATCCTAATTCACAATCAGAAGATGTCATTTCCTTAATTCAAAGCAATTATCAAGAAAGATCATGAAAATCGAGCTGACTATTATTTCATCAGATTAAGCATCAAAAACATCCTAATATTAATAACTAGAAAACCATAGTATAACATAAATATTTTTCTTAAAAAAACTCTCAAGTACATACAGGAATTTAGATCCTATCGATGTCTTCGTCCTCGAACTCGATGTAATCATCGCCAACAAGATCATCCTCATCATCAATCCCACCAAGCCATCAGTTCGTTCAACCTAATGTTATCAGGCAACTCATTATACGCCTTCAAGAGCCAAGCCTCATCAGGCATATATTTCAGAATGACATCAGCCTTGTCAGCCTGATAATCCCTAAGGCCTACGAGGATGATATCACCAGCGGCGATCCAGACTTTCTTGTGCATTTTCCCTCGGATGTAGCAGAGCCGCTTGGTGCCGTCGATTCACATGGCTTCGCAGCGCCCATTTCCCAGCATACGGAGGACCTGAGCGTATTCCTGACCGTCTTCTTTGAAGACAAGCTCTCGCTTCTCGTCGTCCGCCTCGTTCTTTCCTCTCTTGCGGTTCTTGCCTCCCTTTCCCTTGTTCTTCGGCATATCGAATACGGAAACTTTTACTCGCTATCCTTCTTTTTCTTTTGTACTTCGTGTTTGATCGTGGACACCTAAATCCTAAACTGGTTTGCTTCTGTCTCTCTTTATCTCGGAATTCAATTGGCGTCGGCAGTACGGTTACTCGGTGAAAGAGGATGGAATTTAAGGAGTGGATAGGCGGTTTCGCCCTCCATATTCTGACGGAAAACCGACATATAACGGGTTACGATGCAATACGCTAACCAGAGTTCTACCACTATTTGCTAAAATGATCCCGGCCTTTTTAGAACTGGCTCCACTAACCAACTAATTAATAATTTGATTTAACTAAACCTAATTAAAACATTATTTTGTTAATAATATTTAGGATAATACAGAAGCAAATTACAAAAACTTGGTTGAAAAAGTCCAGTTTTCAATTTAATCAATCAGTTTAATTTTCCAAACGCTTGTGGTGATTGATGAATACAGAATACTTTCCCTTTATGAGTTTAGACTGTAGAGCTTGCAGGTACTGGCAGGAGGCTCAAGGGAACATGGTGAGAGTTCATAATTTATTATATTCGGCGCCACATGGAACATAATAAATTCAAAGAAATCTACTGCAGAATACGTTCCAATGTAAAGTTGGAGGAAACCCCCTGGAAACAATTTTCAAGCATGATGTTAATACAGTTGGTTTTGTCTCATGTCAAGCAAGCAATCCTATCAGCAAGTAGCAACACAATGAAGATGAGTACTTCTTGGCAGAGGTATACTGACACCGCCCTATAGCCAAATTCATATATATAACCAAAAACCAAGCTGTCCAAAAGCAATTACTAATCAGCTATATGTTACCAAGTCGCATTTTTAATTTATGAACTAGTCAGAACAGAACCCTATTCCCTCCCCCAAGGATCCAACCACATTTACATTTCCATTTTCCCTACACATTGAACAATTTTTAATTGATGTTTAAATTTTCCAACCAAAACTAGCTCAATACATGGTGCCTACTTATTACAGTCAATGCTTGCTTAAGGTTGAGAAGGAAGACAAAAGGGTTGGAACTTGAGCAAGAAGCTTGGAGTCATGATGGCCTGATGATAAGCTCAGCTCTAAGATGCAGGACGCCATTTATAAAGTAAAGACTATCGTCAGCCATGAAGGAAGTCCATGGTATCGCAAATAAGTTTCTGTAGCCAACTGCCTTACCCCCGGTGAATGTATAGTTCCCTTTGTATTTGCTAACAAACTCCTCTGTTGGCTTTGTCCTGGCTGCAAATTCATAATCTACAGCGAAGCTCACACACCCCTTCTCCTGCATCCCCAAAAACAATCCAAAACAATGGAAAGAGCTCTGCTGGTCCATGTTGCAATGTGCTGACAAGAAAAATCCTTGTCCTCCCAGGTGGAATGCCTGGGAATAAACTCGTCCAGATGGGAATAAATTTGCACATTCTTCACGCTTCAAGTCCAGGTACACCACGCACTGATGCCTAGGCAGTTCAAATTCTACCACCTTAACAGGCCGATACTTGTAAGCACGCTCCACAAAACGACGAGTCAAGGATGCAGACTCGTCTGCTGCCAGGGTTCGTTGGCGATGTGGGGCCTCAGCCTTGAAAAAGAGGGCCTCAAGCACAAGCTTGGATGCAACATCATGATCAAAGTCAGTACATGTTAAAACCTTCTTAAGCTTCCGACAAGTCATGTAAGGGAAGCGAATGTAACGTGCTAGGCGTGAACCCAGGACTTCACGGCGCTCCTCAATGCTTGGGTACTGAAGCCTGGTCCACTTCAAGACAAAGTCATATACAGCATCTTCCGAAGCAACCTGTATGTCATCACTGGACAAAATTGCCTCAACTCCAGCCAGGGGCAAGGACATCACCTCATCTTGGAACCTGTTATAATTTAAAAATAAACCACCCGAAAAAGGATCAGAAAAAAAAAAAAACAAAGAGAAGTACTTGAGCCCCAGAAGAAAAATTCAGCAGAAATTGTGTTTGTACTGCCATCACAATCTATAGATCTTTTAAAAAACCTCAGCAAATTAGATTTGCATATAGGTAAGACCACTAGAATCTATGGTCCTAATGCACCAAAAATGGCATTCACTTGCAAATAATTAAATGGGGGGGGGGGGGGGGGGGGGGGGGGGGGGGGGGGGGGGGGGGGGGGCGGGGGGGGGGGGGGGGGGGGGGGGGGGGGGGGGGGGGGGGGGGGGGGGGGGGGGGGGGGGGGGGGGGGGGGGGGGGGGGGGGGGGGGGGGGGGGGGGGGGGGGGGGGGGGGGGGGGGGGGGGGG
>CANXYC012513694.1:0-11588 GCA_948193065.1 Aleurites moluccanus | reverse complement strand
GTAGCGGGTAATTCCATCGACGGTGTGCACACTGGTACTACTTGCCCTAGCTAGAGATAGGGATATGGCTCTAGCCATAAGGATTGATCCTCCTTATGACATTTATATGGAAATGGAGATGTGGATGAAATGCAGTTCTTCTAAATTACTTGACCCTATCATGTTTACCTTATGCATTTGGGCCTCTCATTACATTGTCATATCTTATTACATATAAGTGTCATCATATGCATATAAATATCTTCACATTGACAACTGTCATTACCATTATTATTATAACATTTCAAATAAATTGATATTATACCTGATAACATCATTCATATTAAAATGTTTATACATGGTAAATTAGTAATGCATCTCATGTTTATAAATCCACTGAGTATTTTGTACTCACCCCACCATGTTGAACCATTTAAGGGAAATGAGAGTGAGAAGCGGATATCCCGGCTACTTGTATATTCCCCAGCCGCGGAGCAAATGTATAGTCATTTCCTAAAATAGTTAGATAACTCCATGATATTAACTATGTATATAAATATTTGGAGTATGCTTTGTGAATATGTAAATGTGTAATTATATGTTATTATATGTCTGAACATTATGATATGAATTTAAATGTATGTTATGCTTTCATATGTTAACATATGTATTTATATTCTAACAGGGGTGCAGCTGATATGGTAAGCTTATATGACTTTGGCATATGAATAAATAATATGGCAAATAATTATTATATGATTGTGTTATGAGTTGTATTTGAAGGTTGAAAGGAAATTGATATTGATATTGGAAGTGTTATGTTATGTTTTCTATTTGGGTACTATTAATATTACAGGGAAAACTCTGTCTGATTTTCTGTAAACTTAAACTAACTTAAAGTGTTTTTGAAAAAAAAATTATAAGACATAAAATGGTTAAATGAAATGAAGCTTGTAATTTGGATTTTTTGAGATACCGGTATATATTATTCTCGTATCCTATGACCGTTACAGCCCTATAGAGTGAGTTGTGATGTATATAATTTAATTTTTTTTAAATTTTAATTTAATAAAATTAAATCGAACTCTCTAGCCAGAGATCTAATAAAGAAGTGAGGAGGAAAGAATCCAAAGAACCAGCCTTAACCTTAACCTTAAACAGGTTGGGTTATTGAAGTGGTTAAGTTAAGATAAACGAGTTTTTGACCGTTGTGAAACAAAAGTACAATAACAGTCGAATTTGTGGCTCAAAAACAAGTTTGAGCTTATTATTCTCATTTCCCTATAATCACATTCCCCCATAACATTGCATTACTTGCTCCTGTACTTTATTAAAAATAATAATAATTTTATATATGTATATATAGTGTAAAATACACATAAACTTATTATTATTCAGATACAGACGCCGCCACCACCAGTCACTCTCTTATTATTGTCTAGAAATCTCCATTCCCAACCCTACCTCTGTTAAACCTCTTTCTCTTTTTCTAACAAAGTTCTACTACCCTCTTAAATCACTGTTAAATTCTCTTCTTTCGCCACTCTATCTTTTGCTTAATCATGGCTGTTTTAGCGTATTTTGTGCTTTTCTTTGCATTTATTGCCCATTCAAGTAAGCTACTTGAGTTTTTTTTTTCTTTTTCTTTCAAATCTTTGATTAAGCAACCATCCATTTGATTCTTGAGATGGGTTTTCATAAAACTTTTTGCTTTACTATTTTTTCTGTTAATCTTGTTTTTCTTTTCTTCTAGCTACCATTATTAATTACCTGAAAGAAAGAGAGTTTTTATCTCTTCTCCATCAAAGTTGTAGTTTTTTTTTTGTAAATTTGGGATCTTTGGTTGATTTTTGCTTTTCTATTTTTTTTTTTTGGGTCTTGTAGGTGCTACTTACTGTGTATGTAAGGATGGAGTAAGTGATTCAGCACTACAAAAGTCTCTAGATTATGCTTGTGGAGCTGGAGCTGACTGTACTCCAATCCTTCAAAATGGTGCTTGTTTCCAACCCAACACTGTAAAAGATCACTGCAGCTATGCTGTTAACAGCTATTTTCAGAAGAAAGCTCAAGTTACTGGAAGCTGTGATTTCTCAGGAACTGCTGCTACTAGTGCTTCTCCTCCTTCAAGTAAGTCCTGCCCCTTAATTTTAAAACCCATAATATTATTTACCCACATATCTTTTCCTTTTTCTTTTAGCACTAATTTCAATTTCTCCTTTTTTGTGTTCTTCTAATTTACAGGTGTAGCTTCTACTTGTGTTTATCCTACATCTGCAGGGTATGCTCTTTGCCCTTTCTTTTTCAAATTTTTTTTTCCCAAAAGAAAGAAGTTCACGACTTCAGACTTTGAAATCATTTTCCCACTTGAGAAATTTCTTACCAACTGTGTTTAAAGCTGAAGATTATATTCTCTTTGACATGAAAAAAAAAATCTGTAACTATTCAAAAAGTTCAATTTTCTTATGATGGGGAATCTACAAACTAATGAAATCAGTATGAATCTGATTCCCCTATATCTTTTCTATTGATTCATACCCTAAACATCAATGATTTGTTTTGGTTTTTTGCTTATGTGATCCAAGTTAGGTAAAAAAAGAAAAAAAAAAGGCCTTCTTTTCTTAACTTGTGTTTGAAAACTATTGAACCCAAATGTTAGATTTGAAATGGGATTTTCTTGCATAAGCTACCATTATTATTATTAACATGTTGCTTCTTAATAGCTAGCGTAAGTAACAATTATTATACTTTTTGGAGAGTGTTTAAGAAAAGCAGATCTAAAATCTTACACTAAATAAGTAAATATCTTAGCATTGATTATCTTTCTATATGTCAGGGGCCTGCATATTCCTTACAATGAGCTGTCATGATGTTGATATTTCATAAGTTGTTTGTCTTCTTTCTTTTCCATTGTTTTTATCTTTTCTTCTTTCAAGATTCTTGATTTCAGCTTGACATCATTTTTCCACAATCTCACATTTTGATTTCATATATCTAATAATTTCTCCTTGTAGTCTTGTATAATTGATGTGTATTTATATGAAAATGATTTTTTATTTTTATTTTTAACCCTCCGATCAAAATCTGATCAGAAGTCATGTTCTCTTCATAATAATTTTACTGGTTTGGTACCCATTTGCTTTCATGATATGGTTTGCTTTTGAGATTTTTTGCTCAATTTTACTTGTTTCATTGATTAGTGTTGCTTTTTTTTTTTATATTATTATTATTATTACAGTAGCCCAACCCCAACAACAGGCACAGGTAATGGGACGGGGACGGGGACGGGGACGGGGACTGGAATAAGCACAGGCACAGGCACAGGCACAGGCACAGGAGGGATAACTACAAATACACCCACAACAGGTGTGACACCATTTGGAGGGTTGGGTCCTACAGGAAGTGGCACTGGCATAGATAGTAGTGGTGTGGCAACCATTAAAGGCACTAACTTGTTCTTTGCTGCTGCTCTCGCTCTCTGGTTTTCAGGCCTATTTTTGTTGCTGTTGGATTGAATTTGAAGGTGAAAAATGAAGGATATAGCAAGTGGGGTTTGATGTGTGGATGAGATTTTGCCACAGCAGGGATGGGATGGGGTAGCCATGTAATTTTACAATGGGATCATCTAGAGCAAATCCAACTAGTTTTTTTTTTTGCCGCCGCCTTTGTTTCTTTGCTCCTATGTGAAAAAGCTGGGGAATTTGATTCCCCCATTGAGTGGGTGATATATGTCTTTCTGTGGGGGTAGAAACTGATCTCTTCTTTCCATATTTTTTTTCCTTTCTTTTCCCTTTTGTATATCTAGAGAAGTAGTAGTAATTTTTTAGTCTAATGGAGAATTGGTACTCGTCTATGTAGCCTCCGTGGTTGTGTGAATTTCTAGGAAAAACGTTGTGTCATTATCAAAATCAATGTACATGTCCTGTTTGCAATAGTTTCTTGCAGATTATACAAGGGACATTCTAGCAGTGACGAGGTTTTATTAGGCTCGAATATAAACATGATATCAAATGATGAATTATTTGAAATGTTCATTGTCATTTAAGATCTATGAATTTATAAATTACGCGTTTAGAGAGCAAAATTTTAAATTTTAAATTTAAAAAAAAATAAAAATTTTAGATTAAAGATAAATAATAGATTTAAAATAATTAAATAAAAAATAATATATGAAATATTAAACTTTTCTGCATTAGATATTTAAATTTAATTTAAATTCATAAAAATCTTAAATTAAATTAATAATTTAATTATATAAAAAAATTAAACATTTAAAATTTATTATCATATTTATTTTTTATGATTTTACACTTCATATTCAAATTCCAAACTATAATAATTTCAAACATTCATCTATTCAAATAAAACTTGTGCCCATTTAGAAAGTTAATAATTTAAAATAATTAACCATTTAAAATATATTATTTATTTTTTATAATTTTACACCTCAAATTCAAATTTACAATAATTTCAAATATCCGCCTATTCATTAACCTAAGCTAATTTGGAATTCATTTTTTTTTCTCTCTGTTTCTTTTCTTTCTAATTTATTTCATTTGGGTGAATCTAATTTGGTTAATGAGAGTGCTCTAAACTAGTTTGTTAAAAGGAAATTCTATTTTTATAGAAATATTAATTTTTTAATATGCTGATTATCTATGATCATATTGATATGATATAATTTATCCGTGCACGGATCATAAAACTGAAACTAAAAATTTCACTATCATTTGAGGTTAAAATTTTGGCTGCACATTCATTTCTGGAGATGGGGACTGCTGAACTATGAAACCAAATTGGCGGTGATATATCACATTCTCTTGATAATGATTTGTGGATAAATTTCATGACAATTATTATTTTTAAGCAATAGCCATGCTAATTTGAGATATAAAATCTAAGGATCTAACACTGTCATATATAATATAATATTGGGGAAAATGCATTGTCAAAATTAAGCAAAGCCCTATTAATAATGCAATCAAGATTGAGACTATTTTATAGCAAAATCAGGAATTAGCGTTTGCGTGTTTTTAATCCAACTCGGTGTCGTTAAAAAATTCTGTCTAATATAAATGAAAAATTCTCTCTGATTATCAAGATTGTAGAGAGTGAAACATGACAATAATTAATAGTTGGAAAGAAAAGTGAGGAAGATTCATCTTCAATACCCACCCTAATCTGGTTCTCATTTCCATATCCAAGGGAATAACCAAGCATCATATTCATATCAACTTGAATTTCATCAATTTAAATAACCAATATTCCATGCATTCTATTGAAATAACTTGTCAGATTTGAATTTCCCATCTTGGCCAACTTTATAAGGGCAAGGTCTTGAAGTGCAATAGAGTAAAAACAAATGGATAATTTCAATTCTATAGTATACCAAGTCCCACCAATTTCATTAAGCCTGTGGCTGGATTCATAACTCGGCATTCACGAGTGCCATATAGAAATAATACGAGAATAAAATTAAGCAAAGCAAAGCACAGACCTTCACTACTGAGGAATACTTTGAGCCTCTTTGTAGCTATCTTCTTTGATAAACTCCATGATCAATTTTGCTACAGAATTGGGCTTTTCCACATGAGGAATATGACCGCACTCTGGTATTTGACGTAGGATTGCATTTGGAAGCTCGCAATGTAATCTCTGCTCGATATGATTTAAAGAGCCATAAGCACACGTCAAGTTTCCAAATGTGCATATGATTAAAATATTGAGTTAGCTGAAAGTCAAACAAGTTTATTGAATGGATAAAAGTCATATCAGCTAGTCCATTCAGCCAATGAGGAAATTTTTTTAGAACTTATACCTATAAAAAGAAATTCAGCGAGTACTAACCACTGCTAATTTGTTGCTAATAATTTGGTCATCCTCACCCCAAATTATAAGTGTCTTCTTCTTGACCTGTAGAAATAATCAGTAAGCAGTATTCAGGGAAATAAGGGGAGTTGGCACATTTCCATGCAAGAAGCTAAGACAAAATATAGACATAAAAAAACTAGTAGAAATTTTATAGTGTTTACTTCATCATTACACTAATGGAAAATTCGAGTCTTACAAGTTTACAAGACTTGGGGCGTAACAAGACAACCCACTTTCTCTGAATTTCACTGGCAAAAACTCTTTGATGTTTGTAAACATTAAATTTCACTTGGACAACAAACTCTACACTCGACAGACCAATAATATGCCATGCTAATAGAAGAGGCAGAAAATTTCTGAAATAATCTCAACATCAAACACCCAATCCCCTAGTGTCAATTTTAATGCCACTTGTTGTTCAATCACTTGAAATTTTATTCTCTGTTAAGCATTTGGTACATATGGAGGTCATAAAAGGGAGGTTTGATCCATAACCTCATGCACTATGAGACACACATTCCAACACTAGGCTAGGATACTAACCCGGTGGTGAGCAGTTTGGTTCAATATATATACATCCAGTTGAGGATGAACTATAAATAGAACAAAGAACATTGAATATGACAAACTTGACAAGAACCATTTTTTTCCTTCCTCAACAGTTCCGATTTGTAGTCAGTTTCTAGGAATAGGAGGTGGCCAGATGATCAGAAACCTGATCAGTTAGCCATTTAATTAGCTGTTCTTGTGCACAACATCCTAGAACATTGGAATTGAGAAAAATAAGATTTTTTCCAAATGAAAAGTATCAGACAGCCCTTGGCATGAAATCTCTTCCAGATATCCACCAAAATTCAGCACTACTGGACCTTGCATATACTCTGATAAACAATATGAACTCCATATGGTTCAAGGATTAACCTTTCATGCAGTTTGTAGGACATCAAATAATTTACTATCTTCATATCAAACTAAAATTTTGCAGGTACCTTCTCTATCCGAGCACTGACATTATAACCACCACCAAGCATAAAATTCACAGTGGCATCTTCCCACCAAGGATATAGACAATGTACACGGCCCACCTAGAAACAATCAGAGATGAATGCAAAATCAGGTCCAACTTCACTCCTGCAAAACTTGACTGAAAAAATAGCACACAAGAACAACTGACATGGCTAGATTTTATAGCAGTCCAATTCATGAGAAGAAACATTCATGTTCATCCAGTATGAGAAGAAATACTTACATTCATCCAATCAATGGCGGTACTCAATGATATACCATTGAAAGCCAGGAAATTAACATATAAACGGAGGGGGATGCTCTTCAATAAAGACACCTGATTTAAAAAAAATACTTATGGTTATCACAAGGATCTATAATATAAAATCATGAAAAGAAGGAGGTGGGGACAAGGAGGAAAAGAGGTTGGGTGAGGGATGGGGAAGTCAACACATTTTGGAGGTAGGACCTGAAATAAAAAGGTAAACATTGTCGCTCATTCTTGTTGTAAAAAATTCACACGCACACACACATGCACCTATGCATAATACATATATATGCAGTTTGATTTATATATGATCATAATTGAGGGTTAAATTTCACAACTAATAATTCTTGTAAGCCAAAAGTGTCTAAATTTAGTTATGAGATCCAAATATTTGGGCTTTAGCAAATTTGCCTAAGGTCATAATATGAAAAACAGAGGTCAGAATAATTTCTCACTTGTTCATTTTGAGAATTTTAACCTTAAGTACTATAGTGGAAAACCCCAAACACAAACACAATATTAGAGCAGTAAAAAAGGGAATATAAGATGGATGTATGGAAATACAAGGATGGGCCAGATCAGAAATAAATGCATTTGTCGGAAGGTATATGGAGGAAAATTAAGAGATTGAATTGTTTAGAATATCTGCATTGTAGACCATCAAGAGAAAGGAAAGCAAGAGATAGACTTGGGATAACATGGTGTGATGTAGTGAAAAAGTATTTGGCAATACTATATCTTTCTGTAGATATAGTCCAACAAAGACCAAAAGCTATTACAACCGCCACTATCGCCTCTAGTTTCAATTTGAAGAATGCTTAGACCAAGAACAAACCCTAACTGACTTAGTTTTGAGGCAGTTTAATAGAATACTAAATTTACTCAGTGGAGGAGATGGACATAAATAGAATTGAGTGGACAGGAGTTTCATATAGAAAAAATAGGTATTGGAGATTCAAGAAATGTTGAGTGAACATATCATGTACCCCAGCATATGCTAATGTCCTAGGTAACTTTGCTAGGTCTCCTGTGCCTTCAGCATACACGCTTGCATCAATCAAAACCAGTCTCTCCACCTGAAAATATAGCTAAAAATTATCAGTTTCATGGCTGTCAGATGCAACACTTTTATCGCCTTACAATATTTTCCTTCTTCCAAATGGGTTCAAGGTACATTCACAAATGCTCTATTAGTGATAAATATTTACAGCTTCTGGATGGTTGAGAGCAAAGTCCATCGCAACTGCAGCACCAAGACTTGGCCCAACTAAGATGATAGGCCTTCTTATGTGCGACCTCCAAAACTGCAGTTGGTATGAGATGAACCGATATCAATATTGGCATACTGTAGAAGAACTTATGCTTCTTCTGTTTCGTGAAAAATATTTTCCACATTTTCTATTATTTGCAATGCTCAAGAAAATTAGCCAGTAGAAAATATTTTCTTGGTCAAATGTAAAACTAAGCAATTTTCAAATAAAACTAAGTTATTTATAAAAGATAATATCATTTTATGAACTTTGTCTTGCTCATTATAATGAAAGGAAAAAACATAAACACATACTTATAAAACAATCAATCACCATTGGTCACTATTGCCATTACTGGTGGCGAGCGACCATCAAAATTTACCATTTTTTATATAATTTTTTTCTCATATCCAATGATAAATTAAAAAAATGATATTCTTATAAGTTTAAATATTTTTATAGTCTTATAAATTAAAAATTATAATATTTTCCCAGAGAATGTTTTTCTCGAGAAATATTTTACAAAGAAAAATTATTTTCCACAAAAATAAACGAAGCATGAATATAACTAAATTCTTCAAATATTGATTGTTTGAATAACCATTCTCAACACGCTTAAAAAAAAGTCCTTTTATATCTGAATAATGGAGGTCATAAATTGAAAGCTCCATAACAGAGCAGCAAGATGGTGAAGTAAATCTTACAGCATAAAAGCCGTTACATTGTAGCTTCATTTATGAACAATTATATTACTCTGTCCTAGGCACAAAATTGAAGTTGGAAAGTTTACTCTGGATTCAGTAGGCAAAGAAAGAAGAAAGTTTCCTTCATATACCCTAGTCAAGAATCAGAATTAGAGAATATTTAAAAAACCATAGGAAGTACCTGATACAAGTGATTCCGCTTAGATGCAACATCACATGATGGAAGTTTTTCTAGCAAGGGAAAAAAGGTTATAGCTTGAGGCGTGAGAAAGAAAAAGATGGTTAGCATCTCAAGCACACAAAAACATGTGGAAGCTTGCACAAGAACAAACCTAAATCAGAGAAACCCCAACCAAGAATGTCAATAGCCCAAGTCTCCAAACCAGCCTCCTCAAGCTGTGGAAGTGTGTATCTCCATTCTAAGCAAGAACTGAATTTGTAACATGTAGTGAACTCTAGACGCACAATAATCATCATTTTTGTTTGTGAAATCAATCAACTGTGCTATTGAATACAACATTATTAGGGACCACCTGTCAAAACCATGAAGAAGAACAACTGGACTTGTTTTGCTCTGCATCAATGGCTTCACACAACTACTCATGATACAACTATCTGAGAACCAGACCTGCATTTACATAAAGCATACAATTGTTCAAGAAATATATAAATTACCAAACAAAAAGACGCAAAGAGAAATGAATTTACAGGCAGTCTTTCGATTCTTGCAGCGAGCTTTCGAGCAAATGGGTCTTTGATATTCTCAATTTCTTTGGGCAGAAATGAAGGGAAATTGTTTGCGAAAATTGTGAAAGTGAAACGCTTTCGGGTGCTGCATTTTCTAGGCATTAACAACAACGAAGGGCTGGCTGAGAGGGTGAACATCTTTGATTACCCGCCAATCAGTTTCTCTACTCCTAGACGATGCTGATTCTGTGAAAACTGAAAACAGAGAAGGGGAACTCTGAATTGTGTAGTGGTGGCCAATGGAGTCCTAGTCCTTTTTCAAGTTATCGGATTATTTGAAACGTTGACGTCTTCTCTTACGCGATTCAGTGGCGCGTGTACTGCGATACCTGCATTTTCTGGGCTTTGGGCCACATAACAGGCCTACATCGATCTGTTAAAATTAAGCCCCTTCAAAACACACACACATATAAATATATATATGAGATTTTTACAAAAATATTAAAAAAAAAAATCATTTTTACTGTTATAAAAATATTTTTTAAAAAATATGAGATATATCAAACATATAATAAATATATATTAAATATATACTAAAAATCGTATTTTTAAACATAAAAATATAAATAAAAAATAAATAAAATAAATAAAAAAAAATGTATATAGTGCAATTTTTCTAATAT
Organism: Aleurites moluccanus; assembly: GCA_948193065.1. Taxonomy (NCBI): domain Eukaryota; kingdom Viridiplantae; phylum Streptophyta; class Magnoliopsida; order Malpighiales; family Euphorbiaceae; genus Aleurites; species Aleurites moluccanus. The sequence goes on along the minus strand of CANXYC012513694.1, from coordinate 1,144 downwards.
ATATTTGGTAATTAAACTCATGAAATGACACATATTTGGCATTTGAAGTGTTACCCATTTTAAGTGAGTTTTTGGTAAAAAATTTTGATGTATTTATTAATTTTTTTTTTAAATTTTTAACAATTGCGTCATAATATTTAATTATTAACAGCTGTTAATTGTTAAGTAATTAAATAGTTATTATTTATAAAAGTTATATATCAAATTTTTTTTTGAAAAAATTTTTATTTTTTAATTAAAAATATTAAATTATTATTTAAAAATAATATTTAAATAAAAAATAAATATTAATATTTATTTTTAATAATTTTATTTAATATTTATAATAATTAATTATTAAATAATAATTATCAGTTTTTAACTATCACACGTGAGGGCAGTTAAATCAAATTAAATCCAAGTCATATATGCCACGTGGTGAGTAATAAAAAAGAGTTGGCCAACTTTATATATATATATATATATATATATATATATATATATATATATATATAAGCAATTAACTTTGCCATGCACGTGACTATTAATAATATTAAACACATTTTTATCGTTATTAATTTAATTTAATTTTTATTAATTAGTTTAGATTCTATACTCTAATACATTTATATTTTTAAATATAAATTTTAATTTTTTTAATATACATGCGTGCATATATATAATTCAAATAATATTTTAAAAAAATTAAGAAATATAAACAAAAATTAAAATATATTTAATAAATAAAAAAATATTATATAAATATTAATTGAGTATTAGTTTTTCATTAATAATTCTAAATTAATATTAATTAAATTATGATTCTTAAAATTGAACACATATCATAATAATATTCTAATATTTTTATGAAAATTAAACACTAATTTATATCTACTTTATAGTTAATTGTATTTTAATATTTGTACCAAATTTATAAAAATATAATAAATATAAAATGTATTATAAAAGAAAATAATAGTTAAAAATAAAAATATGATAAAATATTTTAAAAATAATAGTTATTTCCTTAGGACTGTTTCAAAAGGGGGTGAAGAGGAGAGAAGAAAAAGTGGGAATATATATATATATATATATATATATATATATATATATATATATATATATATATATATATATTTTTTAAAAATAGAGTCAGAGAAAAATA
>CANXYC012513527.1:0-11526 GCA_948193065.1 Aleurites moluccanus | reverse complement strand
TAAATGATTTTCACTTCTTTGTTTTTACCAAAATTAAACATAAATTATGGTGATCTTTTACCCCCAGATTAACTTTAGAAATTCTTCTGTTGACCGGACTGCTAATTTCTCTGCAGTGTTCCCGACACTTCCGCTTTCTGGAAAAGTAGTATGTTTGCTTTCTAACTATGTCTCTAAAATTATTTCCCATCATTTCAAGACTAATGGACCACATACTGAGAATTAATTCATACATCATAGTTATAACTTTCTAGGGTATTACAACTACAAGTTAGATAGCCCCCGCTACTTACTAAGTAGCGCCCGCTACTTATATAAGTAGCCCCTGCTAAATATTAAGTAGCACTCGCTACTCTGAAAAATTAGAAAAAATAGCTAGCCATTGGAATGGAGCCAAACGACTATATTTCATTATTTGTCAACTGCATTATTTGGCATTAAATGAAGCCAAACGACTATATTTCATTCAAGGCTATAAATATGAATTGGTGAGATGTTTAAAAATAAGAGAATAACTATTGAGAACTTATTATTGAGTTTTTACACCAAATCATTCATATTTATAGTTTGAAGTGCTTATTTATTAGAAAATAATTTTTGTGTGCTATTAGTTGTAAATTTTTGAATTGTTTAAGATTCATTGATTATTTGAGAGTTTGAGAAAAAGTAAAAGGGAATTTTCTTATTCTCATCTCCTGTAATTCTTAAGGGTTTGAGTGTGAGCTTTAGTGAAAGACTTGTATAGATTTGAGTTTGAGTATTTGATAAAACACTTGTAAAGGTTTGAAGTTTGAGCCTTTGAAAATACTTTGTAAGGTTTGAATATGAGCCTAAATACTTGGGTTTGATCTTGCACCCGCAAAAGGATCAAGTAAAATACTCAAGTGTGATCTTAAGGAGTGGACGTAAATAAGCATTGGCCAAACCACTATAAAATTATGGTGTTTGATTTTTCTCTTCCTTCTTTCATCTTGCAACAATTTTTAATTTTCCCTTAACTTGTTAAACAACCAATTCACCCCCCACCCCCCCGCCCTCCCCTCTGTTGCCAAAGGGACTATCAATTAGTATCAGAGCTTTGTTTTTATATTTTTTAAAGATTTAACCATCTTAGAACAAAGATCATGGCAACTCGAAGGTCAGATATCGTTGAAGGAGATTCAACTGTTAGACCACCCTATTTCGATGGCACCAACTATCCATATTGAAAAAATCGTATGGAAATATTCATGGATAGTGATGGCATTGATTTATGGGATGTGGTTGAAGAAGGGTATGCGGTTCCTACAAAAACTGTGGATGAGATTGTGATCGTGAAGCCAAAAAGTGAATGGACGATTGCCGAAAAGAAGGAAAATGGAAGAAACCAAAAGCAATGAACACTCTCTATTGTGCATTGATTGAGAAAAATATGGAAAGATCTCTCATTGTATTTTAGCCAAGCAAATTTAGAATACATTGGAAAACACTAATGAGGGCACCAATCAAGTTAAAGGTAAGAAAATTCAAATTTTTACTCATGAATATGAGCTATTCCAAATACAATCCAATGAAAGTGTATCTGAAATACATGTTGATTATTAATCAAATGAGGCAGTTAGGGAAGACTTACTCTCTTGAGGATATCAATTGCAAAATCCTTAGAGTTCTCCCTAAGAAGGTTTAGGAAGCTAGAGTCACTTCCATTGAAGAGGCCAATGATTTAAGTATTATTCTAATCAATAATTTGATGGGTAAATTACTTACTAATGAGATCACCTTATCTCAAGGAAAAGTTGAAGAAAAGAACATGAAATTGGCCTTCTTTGCTTCAAAAGAGACATCTACAAGTAGAAGTGATTAGGAGGAAGATGATGAAGATATGGTTATGCTTACACTAAAAATAAGAAATTTAATCCTTAGAAGCAAAATGTCATATGTGAAGCAAGAACATACAAATAATCAAGTGAAATCCTTCGAATGTGACAAGTGTGGTCACATTAAACCCGATTGTTCAAGGCTGAAAAATAAGAAGAATTATAAGAATAAAGCTTTGGTGGCCACTTGGGATGATTCAAGTGAATCGGATAATGATGAGGCAAGCAAAGATGAGGTGGTCAATCTTTTCTTAATGGAAATTGAGGAGGACACATCTTCTAGTGAGGTAAGTAATTTTAACTTCACTAATAATAATGATGTTGTACATATGATTGAATCATTGCTTTCAAAGTATCATAAGTTACAAAGTAAATATGATAATTTAAAAACAATGACAAATGATATTTTGAATGCATGTGATGGCTATATTGATGAGATAGCTACTTTGAATGCCTCTAAAAGTGAGTTAGAAAATATTTCCCTTCAAAAAAACTCAAAGTCTTGATAATAATTGTAATGAAAATAAAAATTTGAAAGATAAATTAGCTACTCATGATGAGTCTATATCCAAACTTTGTAAAGGCAAAATGTATCCAACTAATAAGTTTGGACTTAGATATAGTGAAGGTGGTGAGCCATCCACCTCTAAATGCACTTTTGTTAAGGCATCTAGCTCCACTTTACATGTGCCATATATGCCTCGACATAAGGTCATAAGTCCTAAGAATGATATGCTTAAGGCATGGTGTCACGTCCCGATTTCGAGAAGCGATGGTCCTAGGATACAGGAGATGGTAGAGGCGACCAACACCCGTAGAACCCAGTATCACATACAATCATCAATTACTATCAATTAATTAATCATTTACTTAATTACTGTTCATTCTGGTATTCTGTAATCTATCTATAAATTATACTGCAATTGGCTGTAACATTCATCATCACATGCCATAACCTTAATTATACTCCATAATATGCCATATATATATGTTCATATACTAACTATACTATATACAACCCATGGAGCAGCTAAAATATGAACATACAAAATATACAGTGTTTAACATTATTACACTATAACTCAAGTAGCAGAAATCCTCAGAGATATCAACACATGGGATTCTGCCTCCTACTCTGTACCTAGAAATGGGAAACAATGAAAGGGTGAGTATATAAGATACTCAGTGAATATAATATGCATCGATCATAAATAAGGACTGAAACATCAATAAAGGATAGGCAGATGAGATAATAATGTCAGTCTGCTCAAGAACATCAAGATACAGAATCAAGTTACAGAAGATGATTGTAAAGTCAATAATCAAATCAATGGAAAGTATATCATATGGATAAGATAGATGTAGGGCCATGAAACACATATAACATTTGTATCAGTAAACATAAGACTGATAAGGTCTTATGGCTAGGACTGTTAACCTTTCTCAGCTAGGGTATTATTATACAATGTGCACATTGCCAACAGTATGTACCCACTACCCTGTCGGAGTGGTAGTTCTGTCAAATCTCATCGGAGTCGATAAAAGCATGGAACAATTCAATAGAGATCAATATATAATAACAATCTCATCAAGTAGCAGTAACTCGTGAATAATCAAATGAGACTGTGATTTAACAATAGACAAGCAATAATTGAATCAATATACGGTAGTATTACGATTAGCAATTAATATTAGGATGAATCAAAAGTTAGGCAAATCAAGTCAATAAGTTGACTCAATTGACATGCCAATGTCGCTGGCGATGATGGCATTCAAATGGTAGGCCTATGGAAGAAATCAATGATAGGCCTATGGAAGAAATCAATGATAGGCCTATGGATTTTGAACTAAGCATTTCATCGAATACTTAGTGTGCAATAATGGATGGACAAATTGGCTAGGTTATGGTGCAACATTGGCATTGACTATGTTATCAACAATAAATTCAAATTGTAGGCAACACAACAAACATCAATTTTCCAACAATAAACACAATTAAAGGAATCAAATTGCCATGGAAAACCAAAGGAAAATCAAGTAAAAATTCAAGGCAAAAATGGGCTAGGTAGGTTCGGCCAACATGGCCATTTTGATGCAAGTTTCAAATCAATATTTTAACACATAAGGCATGATATTTGATGCATATTAAACTCACCTCACACTTCGAATGAGCTAGGAAAATTGTTTTTTCACCAAAACCCTTATAAGAGGCAAAATATGCAATCTTCCTCACTTTGATTTTCTACAACAAACCAACCATAAATAATCCATCAATTAACTTCTAATTAATATATTCTAAACTTAATTAATATAAACTAACTCAAAATTAAATAGCTAAACCAAACAACTTAGGTTTAGGGTTTTAATTTGGGGAAAAACCTCCATATGCATCAATTGATATAATTAATCACTATACCCATCTTATTTATCATCTAAAACATCTAAATCAACTATAAAACCAAATAAATCAATTTGTTACCTATTGGTGATTATCTACCTGAAATCTTCTTTTAATTGTTCCTTGATTTACTTTGAGTTCCAAGGTAACAAATGGATGAAAAATGAAAGAACAATGGATGGATTTAGGTTTCCTTTGATTTTTCCTTAAGAAAAATTCATGAAAAATGGTGGGAGGAAGAAGATGTGATTCGAACAAGCAAGAGGAAGGAGAAGAAGATGACCAAAAATGTCTAAGTGTTGCTTATATACTAAGTTAAAAATGACAAATTGCATTTAAGTCCTTAAACTTTCCATAATTCATACTTTAATCTCAACTTCTTCTGTAATTTATTTTGACAATTATGTTGAGATTTAGATTTCAAAGTAGGGATTCAAATAGCTTATTTTTATTTATACTTAATTGTAAAAATAGTTTCAGAGCTATTCTGAAACTCAGACAGTCAATTTTTCACTATGCCCCCAAAGTTTAACTTATTTACGATTTTGCCATTACTTACTTTTTCAGTGTTCCTAAATATTTTTCACCTCTTTATTTTTACCAAAATTACACATATATTTATATGATTCTTTACCCTTGGTCATAATAAAAAATTCATCTGTCAACCGGACTGCTATTTTCTTAGCAGTGTTATTGACACTGATGTTTTCCGAGACAGTATCTCATATGCATTCTAACCATGTCTCAAAAATTATTTTTAGTCATTTCAATGATGCCAAACTAAAAACTGATAATAATGTAGTTCAATTATGGTAGGCTTTTTCTAGGGTATTACACATAGGATCAAAGAAGACCTTCATTTGTATACACTAGACCAAGACCACAACATAAGCATAAACCTCAATTTAAACCAAGAAATTATTTTCATCATATTATGAGGTGTCATTATTGTAGTAAAATCAGTCACATGAAATATATATTGTATGTTAGAAAATTGCATATAGGTTACATTAATTTGATTGCTCTTAATGCTAACCCCTATGGATCCAAAAGAAAAAGGGTACCAAAAATACATAAAGGGTACCAAAAATACATATTTCTATTTCTTCTATGCATTAATTTTTTATGAATAATAATGGAACAAAAATGGTCTATCAACCTATGGAACAAAAATGGTCTATCAACCTCCATATAAGAGAAATGGTACAAACAAAGCCTATGCATATGGAGTATATAGAAATAGAATGACACATAGACCTTGCACCAAAAGATATGAATCATTCAACAATATGAAGAGGTCATATGATAGAAGGTACTACCAATGAAGCAATTGTAGATAGCCACAATGGAAAAGAGCATAAGAGGTAAACCAGTATCACCACTTACCCTTTTTGCAATTTAAATAATTGATATGCTATGAAATTTATTGATGGCATGTTGCTTAAATGTGTTTTGAAAAATATTTTTGCTTTGATGATCCCTTATGTACCCCTTGAACATTTTTTTTATTTATTAAGGGGGGAGAAATTTTTTAGGCCCCTTTATGTATTGAGAAATTCATTTTCAAAGGGGGAATGCAAAATCTTTTTATTGATATTAAAAAGGGGAGAAGTTATACCAGTGTTATTTACAAACATTAATTTAGCTTTTTTGTATGTTTCTTAAACACTTGTATGTATGATTTTGTTATCATAAAAAAGGGGGAGATTGTTGGACCCCTTGGGTTTGATGCTGATTTGATGATAACAAAGCATATTGATTATCTTAATTATACTAATATTTAATTTATAATTCAATTTGTTTTGCAAATCTTATTTTTGCAAAACAAAAAGGCATCATTCATATAGCATTAGAAATAATGTGACTTTTCATAAATATGGTCATATTATTCATAAAAATGTCATTAAAAAGAAACAACCATAAACCAAATTAGTTTAGGTTACTAAAGGCACAAAGGCTAATCCCCAAGGACCCAAAATGAAATGGGTACCAAGGATTTCTTCTTATGTGCAGAATTTTGATGATGATAAAGAAGTAATATTATTTGAAATTTCAAGGAAAAAAGAGCAAAAATGATATGCAATGGATGCTACAACTCAAAATAGGCTTACATCCTTCAAGAGGATAAATGTAATATCCTAGAAAAGTCTACCATGATTTTATGATTAAAGTTCTCAGTATATGGTTTGAAATCATCGAAATGACTAAAGATAATTTTAGAAACTCAGTTAGAGTGAAAACGAAAAACTTTTTCGAAAATCGTCGGTGTCGATATCGCAGCCGCAAAAATAGCAATTCGATCGACAAATAAATTTATGATTCTGACTAGGGGTAAATGATTATGTATATTCATGTGTAAATATAGTAAAAAGAAAAAGTAAAAAATATTTAGGAACACTGAAAAAATAAGCGATGGCAAAACCGTAAATAAATAGAACTTTAGGGATATAGTGGAATTTGGACTCTCTGAGTTTCAGAATAGCTCTGAAACTTTTTTATAATAAAATATAAATAAAAATAAGATGTTTGAATATTCACTTTGAAATCCAAATCCCGATAGAACTGTCAGAATAAATTACAGAAGGAAATGAGGCAAAAGTACAATTTAAGGAAAGTTTAAGGACCAAAATAAAATTTGCCAAATGTGACTTACTATATAAGCCACACTTAAAAAAATTTTGGCCATTTCTTCCCCATTCTTGTCCGAAAATTTCTCCTTCTTCTCCCATCCATTTTCCTTCAATTTTGTTAAGGAAAATCCATGGAAACTTGAAACAAATCACATATTTTCTATCCTCCATCAATTTGCTACCTTGGAAATCAAGAAAATTCAAAAAACAAAACACTTGAGGATTTCGGCCATTTCATCATTTTGAGGTAAAATGATGTTTTGTTTGATTTTATGATTGGTTTAGTTTTATTAGATGTTGTTTAGATTGGGTAATATGTTTAATTGCATCAATTGATGTATATAGCATTTTTCTCCAATTTTCAAACCCTAAACCTAAGCTATATGAACTAGCTTAGAGATTTTGAGTTAGTATATTTAAATTGAGCTTAGAATATGTTAATTAAAAGTTAATTGATGAGTTATTTATGGTTGGTTTGATGTAGAAAATCAATTGGAGGAAGTTTGCCATTTTTGCCTACTTTGAAGAATTAGAAGCAAATCAATTTTGATGGCTTATTTGAAGTGTTAGGTGAGTATTTTATGCATCCTATAACATGTCTAAAGTGTTAAATTGAAGTTTCGAATTCACCTCCAAAAGTGGCCGAACCCTAAAATGACAAAATTGCCTTTGATTTTGCTTCATTTTGGCTTGTTTTCCTAAGCCAATTTGATCAATTTAATGTTGTTTATTGTTGTGTTTATAATGCCTATGAAATTGCCTATAATGTATGTTATTGTTGATAATTAGGGCAAAGTTGGAGTTGTGCCAAAACCTTGCCAAAATGTCATTTCATTGTTGCATACCAAGTGTTCAATACAATGCCTAGTTCAAAAATCTATATGCTAACCATTTGAATGCCATCGTCGCCAGCAACAATGGCATGCCAATTGTGTCAACTTTTTGTCCTTAAATGACCAACTTATGTTATATCCCATTGTTGATTGCCAAACCTTTGATCATTGTATAATCATTTGTTATTGTTATTCCTTTGGTTTTATTGCTCATTGAATTGATTGATGATGAGTTATTGATACTTGGTGATATCATTATTGTGCAATGGTATATATTGACTTGTTTCATGTGTCTATTGATTCCGATGTGATTTAACTAAGCTGCAGCCCCGACAGGGTAGTAGGTATATACTGTCGGCATTGTGCACATTATATTGTTATGTCCTAGCTGGAAAAGGTTATCAGTCCTAGTCATAAGACCTAATCCGTGTTATGTTTATTGATATGAGATTGATATGTATTTAACACCTATTCTATGCATTTCATGGCTCTATATTTGTCTTGTCCATGTGATATACCTTCTTTTGATATGAGTATTGACTTTACAGTCATTTATGTACTTGATTCTGTATCCAGAGATTTTTTAGTAGATTGATTTATTTATTTCATCTGCCTATTGTTTATTGATATTCCATTCCTATTTATTAGTCGATGCATATTAGATTCACTGAGTATCTTATATACTCACCCTCTCATTGTTTCCTATTTTCAGGTGCATAGTAGAGGCAGATTTTGACTTTTGTTCCCCTGAGGAATTCTATAGTATTGTATAGACAGTGTGATTATGTAACACTGTACTTTTGTATGTGTACTAGATGCTTCATGGGTATTATATAATGGTATAGACATATTGTATATATAAGTGTATGACATATTTTGGAGTATAAATGTATATGTGTATATGATGATGGTAATTACAGAAAGTAACAGAATGAATGACTGAGTAATAGAATGAATAGTGCTTATGTGAGTATATGACTATAGATTGATATGTATAGATGTGATGATGGGTTTTATGGGCGCCGGTCACCTCTAGCATCTCCCGCGCCCTAGGACAGTCGCGGCCCGAGAGCGGGTCGTGACAATAAAGTTCATGGCTACAAGCGGTAACTTTAAACTTTAAATTTTTATTGAATAAATATGTGTTACCACTATAATAATGCCTATTGATTTGAGTAAAAATTTATTTGGATCTTGAGATTAAATAATTTTTTGTGTGCATATTTATTTTGATGATCTCTTGAGCAACCCTTGTACATTTTTTGATTTATTAAAGGGGGAGAAATGCTTGAAAGGGAGAGAAATATTTTTTTTAACTCCATTATGTTTTGAGCTATTCTTTTTCAAAAGGGGAGAGCAAAATCTTTTTATTGATATCAACAAGGGGGAGAAGTTTACATATAAAGTATTTGTATTTAATTGCTTGTTTGTTTCTTAAATACTTGTATGTATGGTTTTGTTATCATAAAAAAGAGGAAGATTGTTAGACCCCATTGTTTTTTATGTTGATTTTGATGATAATAAAACATATCAATATGTTAATTATGCTCACAATTTTTTTTTTTTTAAGTTGGTTAAGGCATGAGAAATTATGACCATTACTAAATCATAGGTTTAATACATTTGAAAGAGTACACATGCTAAAAGAGAGCATATTTTGAGATATGAAAAATAGTCAAATTCCAAGTTGTAAGAAATGCAACAGTAGCGGGTGCAACTAAGGAGTTGCAGGTGCGACTAAGAAGTCGCAGCCGCTACTAAGGAAGACAATAGTCTAAGTCCTTGGAAGAAAAAAAGTAGCAGGAGCTACTATGAATCACGACCGCTATAGGAAAGTCATAGGCACGACTAAGAAGTCTAAAGAGTGGCAGGAGCTTAAGTTCATAATAAGGCAATATTCACGAGTGTGACAAAAAAAATTGCAGGCGCGACTCAAGGTAGTCACGACCATTACCAGGAAGTCGTGGGTGTGACTCTATAGAAATAGACAAAAAATATAGCCGTTAGAAAAAGATTTTGAATGTATTTAAGAAGGCAAAACAACTCTATTTGAGTTGAGACTATAAATATAAGTCCATGAGATGTTTCTAAGTGGGAGAACAACATCTATTAAACTTACATATGTGATAAACAAGTTTATAACATTATTTTATTAGTTAGATCATTTATTTGTAAGATTTATTGTGGTGAATCTATTATAAAGTGGGTAGTTATTTTTCTTCTTTTTCTCAATATTTCTTTGAGTTAGATTAGAAAGAGAAAGGAATTTGTTTATGAGTTTTCATTGTTCATCATGAAAAATTAATTGTAAAGTGTTTGAGTGTGAGTTTAAGGAAAACACTTGTATAAATTTGAATGTGAGTTTGTGAAAATACTCATAAAGATTTAAGTATAAACTTGTAAAAACACTTTGTAAAATTTGAGTATAAGTCTAAACATTTAGGTTTAATCTTGCACCCATAAAAGGATCGGTTGGTTTGGGTGTGAGTCTGAACACTTAAATTTGATCTTATCCCCGCAAAAGAATCGGAATAAAATACTTAAGTGTGATCTTGAAAAATGGATATAGGTAAAGATTGACTGAACCACTATAAATCTTGTATTTGATTCTCTTTTCCCTTAACTCTTTACATTCATTGTTTATTGTTGTTTTGCTCATTCATACATGCATCAACATTAGTAGTTGAATTGGTTTATATTTATTGAATATTTATTTCCGCTATTTTAATTTGTAATTGATTATTGAATTTGTCATTCCAATCAATTCATCCCCTTGATTGTCAAAAGAACTTTCATATCAAACACTTGCAACAATCAGTTATTAAATAATAGTTATTAGTTATCAACTGTCAACCACCAATTAATAGATATCAACAATAATTAATAATTAATAACTGCTATGAACAGTTAAATCGAATTCATCCTTAATTTATTTAATATAAAAATTAGGAATATTCAAAACATAACCGTGTAATCCTTCTTTTAAGGTAGTATCGTTACTATCCTAGGAATTATATCCTAATATATCTATAATTTAAATGAATGCAATTATGAGTGGGTTAGGATACCATCTCCAACATATATTGGCAAGAAATTATTAAAATAGTATAATAGTATATTTTTCTCACTAAAATTAAATTTATATGATTTTTTTTTCATTTTCATCACATGAATTTATATATATATATATAATAATAATAATAATAATAATAATAATTTGTCGTATTAGCATGGTGTTTTTAAAACGAGTATGCATCACCCCACTCATAAAAAAAAAAAAAAAAAAAAAAAAAAAAAAAAAAAAATTATATTAATGGTGACTGTTGTCTTCTCTAATGGCGACTGAGTTGTTCCATTTTCTATCTTTGGATTTTCCATTTTGAAGGTGACATTTCCCCAAGCAACGTTTTTATTTAATTTCAGGTGGGATAAAGACGTGCTCCGGTATTTTCTCTCATTCAAATTTGTTTGGGTACACTGAGCTGCTTCACATTTATTGGCCCATCATAAGTCAAAATAAATCCAGTTGTCCAAGGGCCAATGTTACGAGAGAGAAATAATGCTTGTGGAAATATATATATATATATATATATGCTTTCCAAATTATAGATATTAGTTGGAATTATAAATTAAAGGCTCAATTAAAAATATATATATATATATATTTTTTTAATTGAGCCTTTAATTTATAATTCCAACTAATATCTATAATTTGGAAAATATATATATATATATATATATATATATATATATATATATATATATATATATATATATATATATATATATATATATATATATATATGAGA